>CAJNDS010000968.1:62500-165000 GCA_905221605.1 Symbiodinium natans
TGCCATATTATGATTGTCATTATAGAGTATATATATATATACATATTTGTGTATTTCGTTTACTGTTTTGTGTATATATATATATACACACATATATTTTCGGGGGGGGGGGGGAGGGTACGGGTTTTGATGTAATGCTTCAATTCCGGCCCTAACTCACCTATCACGAGTAAGATTGCGCACAACGTAGGTTGAATTACTGTGCAATATGTATGGACGCATCTGTCTATTTTTTGTATGTGTATATATATGTATATATATATATATATTGTATATATATATATATAGAAAATGAGTATGTGTCATACGAGAGATAGATAGATGGATGGATGGATAGATAGAGTACTGCTCCGTGCTACTATCCAGTTGCTCATCGAGATGCAATCTTAGCCCTTGCGAAGTAGGGCTAAGTAGGGTCTTCACGCTCACCAGCCAAGCTCAAAACCCTAAACCCTCAACCCTCACAGCATCTCTCGCTCCAAGAGTTCTCGGGGAAACGTCACCAGGGTCGAGGACAGGGCCCCACGCCCGTCAGCCCGAAAAACCCTAGGGTTTTAGGGTTTTAGGGTTTTAGGGTTTTAGGGTTTAGGGTTTAGGGTTTAGGGTGTCGATGTGACCAACTTCCGGCGACCCCTAAACCCTAAAGCTCGGGGCTGAAGGCATCAGGAAGCCCGGCGGGGCTCAGCCCTTCAGTTTCCGGAGATAGGGTTTAGGGTTTAGGGTTTAGGGTTTAGGGTTTAGGGGGAGATCCGCCCGCAATACCTTTTGGGAGGGGTTCTGGGCCTTGAGGCTTTAGGGCTTCTCCCGTATGTGTCGAACCGAACCAAGGCTATCTTCAAGACCGGTCTAGCTTAGGATTGAGGACCCTAATAGCCTAAACCCGAAACCCTAAACCCTAAACCCTAAACCCTAGCTTATGATTGAGGACCCTAAACCCGACACCCTAAACCCTGGAGGGGCGCACCCAAGTTGGGAAGATGATGCCGACCACACCGCCTCGAAGAAGCCGGGTGCGTTGGGGTGTAGCAGGCTCGGGCCCTATCAACTTTAAACCACGTAGACCCCATAGACCCCCTAAACCCTAAACCCTAAACCCTAAACCCTAAACCCTAAACCCTAAACCCTAAACCCTAAACCCTAAACCCTAAACCCTAAACCCTAAACCCTAAAGGCTGAACCCTTAACCCTGAACAACCCTATACCCTCTTCTTCCTGGGTCCTGAGCCGAAATCCCGGTTGAAGCGATACATCGGCTTAGGGTCGTTTAGGGTCCAGGGCTTTGGGGTGTTTAGGGTCAGGGCTCAGGAGCTTTGCAGGGTTTAGGGTTAAGGGCTGAGGGTTCAGGGTTTTAGGGTACTTGGGGGCTCAGCGGCCTTGCAGAGTGGAGGGCTTCTTCAGGCTCAGGGCTGTTCAGGGTTGTCAGGCTTTGGGGCTTGGGGTTTCTTGGGGCTTGGGGCGTTTGAGTGTGTTGGGGCGCAAGGCTTGGGGTTTCTAGGGCCTGGAAACCTGGAAGTCTCGCAAAACCATGATTTGTCGGGGGGGGGGGGGGTTGAGGGTCTAGGGTTCCCTGAGCCCTAAACCCTATAAGCCTATAACCCCAAACCCCCAAATTAGAGTTTTAATCCCCCCCCTTTCTCCGCAAGCCTCCTCAAATGCCTTCTTTACCCCCAAACAGAGATGTCCTGTGTAGAAGCGCCCTAAGCCCACTAAGCCCGAAGTCCCCAGCAGTGCTTAACTCTCAGCACGGGCACAGATAGCTTTCACAACGGAATCAAACTGCTTGGCGACTGCTGCACCTTGCGTATGGGGGGGGGGGGGGGGGGCAATTCTTTTGAGGCTTTGGGGGCGGGTGGGGGTGGTTCTTTGGGGTTTGGATCGAGGATAGCTTTTTGTGTCTGGGACTCGGCTCGCGACTGATCCCTAAAGCCCAAACCCTAAACCCTGAGGCCAAAAGGAAGGGTCCGGAGTCTAGATCAAACCCCCCACGTGGAAGCAGCGCCGTGTGTAAAAGTACCTGCCTCCTTACAACCCCAAGGTTGACACCAGAAACTCTACGCCGTGAACCCTAAACCCGAAACCCTAATCTCCCCTGAAAGCTCAGCCCCCAGGGTTGATACATATGTCGCATCTTGGCACCCTCTCCCCAAAGTCCCAACACTCTAAATGTCCAGGCTGCTTGGATTACTCGGTTGAGGGTTTTGGAGTGTTCGGCTTTTTAGAGCTTAGGGTTTAGGGCTTTAAGGCTGTAGGGTTAGATCGGCTAGATCCAGACTTCGTGCTTCCCCAACACCTCAAACTCGAACCAACTTGTTAAATACCCTGCAACCATCTCCACATCTTTTTTCTGACCAGGGCTCAGAAGTCATCAACAGGGAACATGCTAAATCAGGTTCCGGAGCCACAAACAATGGCTCAATCGGAAACCAAACCTCAAGCTCCCAACCTTAAAACCTGCGAAAACGGAAGGCTGAAACAGCGATGGTCACCCAGCCAGCTGCCCCCACTCAAGAGGTTTAGACATGGTTTTCTCCGCATGTGTGGCAAAGCGCCCCTTTTTGGGGGGTGGGAGCCCTAAACCCTAAACCCTAAACCCTAAACCCTAAACCCTAAACCCTAAACCCTAAACCCTAAACCCTAAACCCTAGACCCTAGACCCTAAACCCTAAGTGGTCAACCCTGGTCCGCTAGTACTGATCGGCCAAGGCACTCAAAATCGTATCGCCCAAACTATGAAACACCTGCGGGCAGATTTGCAGGAGTTGAAGCCTAAACCCTAAACCCAGGTCTCAGGTTCTATTGGGGAGATTTGGGGACCTGTCTAACCTGCAACCCGAAACCCCACACCCCTAAATCCCCAAACGCCCAAGTCCCGGCCATTATGCCCGCTCCCAAACACGAAGTTCTAAATCCTGAAACCACGAACCCCGAAACCATGCATTCTGTGACGCTCTTTAAAACATATTTGTCCCTTCTGTGATCCGCCCAAGATCCCTATCTCTAAACTCCAGTGAATGCCCTGAACCCTACCTCCTGTAACCCTAAACCCTGAACCCTACATGCATACTCAAAACCTGAGCCCCGGCCAAGTGCACGCCAAGTAACGATGACAAACCTGGGGCTCAGAGCGTCGTTTTGGGTTTAAGGTCTTTGGGCGGTCTGGGAGCTTGTGCGGTGTGGCTCAAGGAGTTTTGGCGGTTTGAGGCTGCTCAGGGCGTCTAGCGGGGTTCATCTCGTTCGGAGACATTTGAAGGCAATTGGCTTTTCTGAGCAGGGGCCTTGGCGATGGGCGGTACCACAAGCGTGGCGCCAACACGTTCCGGCTTCGGAGCGTTGCCTGGATCTCAGGCCTGGGTCTCGGCAGCAGGCTGAAGAGCAGCTGCACGCCTTAAGACAGCAGATGAGGCGGTCTGCCTTTGAGAATTATCTCGCTTCGACTCGGCATGAGGCGGTCGAGTTGGTGCAGCAGCACTCGATGCAGGCCCTGTTTAGGGCTTTTTCTTCCATTGATATCCCGCGCACTCGTAAGGCGCTGGGTTTGGGGCCCGGTTATCGGGCGGCCTTTTTGGCCTCGACTGTTTCGCCGGAGCACCTGTATAGGGCAGGCGGGCAGGGGGAGACGGGCGTCTGCCCCTTTTGCCGACGCGCAATTGGGTACCATGCGCACCTTCTGTGGGGGTGCCGGGCCAACGCGCGTCCACCGCGGGTGGGGGTCCCTGCTAACCCTCTTACCCGGCGTCTTGGGTGGGTGTCCCCGAGGGACGGGTGGGACGCCAGCGTGCACGTGGCTGAGACGGCGTGCAAGTTGTGGGCTTCACGGCACGCGCGGCATGGTGCCGCGGGGCGGTCGTAAGCTCGCTCGATCGTTTCTCTCACTCTCTTTCACTCTCTCACACTCCCACTTGGGACCGCGAGGCTGAATGACTGAGTTGTTTCATGTTTGCTCCTGAAGGCTGTCAGGTCTTCAGGGACTCCGCTTTGCGGAGTCCCTCAGCTTAGGACTGGCCTCGGCTGGTCCTACTTCTTCGTGTCGTATGCGACAAGGGCGACGGCACGCTCAACATCTTCTTCCTCCTTCCGGGGTTCATAGGTTTTGCGATATTCGCTGTATGTAATGTCTAGGAAGCAGATTTGGGGGGATCTCGCTGAAGCAGCCTTGCGAATTTACAGGTTCGGCTCGATCAGTCTAGCCCACTACTTTAAACTTTTCCGAGGTGCTTACTATGAATTACTGTCTTCAAAGGTATATTCCTGAATGAAAGGACGTTGGGCTCACTGGGTTCTGGTTCATTTGTGCAAAACCTAAACCCAAACCCTAACAGTGTGGGAGATTTTCCCTCGGAGGTTTGAAGTCTGGGTTCTGGTTCATTTGTGCAAAACCTAAACCCAAACCTTAAGAGTGTGGGAGATTTTCCCTCGGAGGTTTGAAGTCCAAGTTGCGTCCAGAGTGTCCAGTCGTGAAAGAAGCCGCCAGGCCTTCAATCGGGGGCGGCTTTTCAAAACTCTCGCCCTGAAATTTGTTTAGGGTTTAGGGTTTAGGGTTTAGGGTTTAGGGTTTAGGGTTTAGGGTTTAGGGTTTAGGGTTTAGGGTTTAGGGTTTGGGTTTAGGGTTTCGGGTTTCGGGTTTAGGGTCTCAATCGAAACCGCTCCCTAAGCCCTAAGCTGTCCTTGGACTTCATGTATCGCAAGATGACTCCCAGAGCCGGGTATTCTCAACAGGTGCCCATTTAGGGTTTAGGGTTTAGGGTTTAGGGCTTTCTTGCTGTTTTTTTGGGGGGGAGGGGGGGGGAGGGGGGCGGGGGGTTCTCTAAACCCTAAACCTTAAACTCGAAACTTTGGGCTTTCCCCAAAATACTGCGGAGCCTCAGCAGGAGAATCCCCTGTCTCAGCTCTGCCTCTCATGACCCCCGCAACCTGCTGCAACAAACCCTTAAACCCTGAACCTGCGTTGTAGCCAACCTTAAACCCTAAACCCTGAACCCTGAACCCTAAACCCCAAACGCAACTTATTAGTTCTTAGCGAGATGGCCCAGGATCTTCAACCCTCCCCGGCCTGTCTGGTAGTTGGTTTGGCCACTCCCAGTCAGGCCCTGCAGGATTCGTTTGCGGATTCTGGGACACTAAGCCCCAAGCCCTAAAACCTAAACCCCTCTGAACCCGAAACCCTCTATTGTTTAGGGGTTCAGGGCTTTTGTGGGGTTTAGGGAGTGGGGAGTTTTAGGGAAAACTGAAACCATCCAGCTCACTTTAAAACCACCAGCCAGAGCTGCTTCGGAAAGTCCTCGATGATTTGTGACCATGGGGTGTATAGGGCTTAGGGGCTCAGGGTTTGGAAGGTATCCCGGTCATCACACATGGAGAACCTTGCTCGGAACGAATCCGAAGCTCTAAGCCTGAACTCCATACTCGGGCCTACTCAACCAATCCGAAAACCCTGAGGCCCTGAGATCTAACCTTCGCATGGTGTACTTTAAACCATGCACCGAAAACGAAGCAACTCACCGGGTGTAGGCATTGGGCGCTTGGCGCCCTGGTCTCGGTAGCACTTCAAGAGTCAAGACCTCCCAAACCCGCAAAGTCCAAAAGGTGCGATTGCCTTGGTTCCATGCTTGTTTAGGTTTTAAGGTGTGGGGTTTAGTGCTCAGGGCTTTGTGCCCTTGGTATGGACCTCAACGTCAGGCCTGGGTGTCGGGTTTAGCGTATGGGTTTAGTGTGACCTGGAAGTACAAGGAATAACTGCAATCGAGATTCTCTGCATTTAGGTTCTACGATTTTTGCAGAGAGTGCTGCATTGCAGCTTGGGTTTCAGCGTTTAGGAGCTAGAAGCTGTTTCAGGTTTGGAGATGGAGGTCTGAGGTCCGAGGGACTTAGGGCTCAGGGTTTACGGCCAGAGCTCAGGGCGATGCTCACTCACTGGCTGCCGAGTCCTCCTAAACTGTCAGTTTCATCTTTCGGCACAAGTGTAAAAAAAGGCGACATCCCAAACAAAACCACAAGCCCTGAGGCTTCTCTCAACGTTGACAGGGTTTAGGGTCTAGGATGTCTAGGGTGTTGGGTAATTTGGGGGTTTACGAAAATGAGGGGCCCTAATCTAGACCCCGAGATAGTAGGATTCCCTTATAATCAGGACCCAGCAGTAAGGTACACTGACAGCACTAATTAAGAAATCATTGGTTTAAGAAACGAGCGTGCTCGTTGCTGGACCCCGGATGAAAAATGCCAGCTATGAGAGCAAGACTAACATAAGAAATCGAGGGTACCCTCATCCAGGGGTCCTATGTTTCTTTCTTAAATTTGGTCGTTTTTGCAACCTGTATTTCTGGATGCTTCTCCCTTGAATGGAAAAGAATCCCACCCCCCCTCAAATAAGAAATCCAGCCCCTCGATTTCTTAAATTTCCACCGACCCCAGCAACACCTCCCCGCCAGCTCCCCACAGGGCCTGCCTTCCCCCCCTCACCTCCCTAATCCTCTACCTTGAAATGGAGTGTTTCAGCGCTCCAGCGCATGCCCAAAACCCCACCACTCTCACCGCTTCTCCGTCGTGATCACGTCGTTGAATTGTCAACGCGATAAGTCCTGCTGCGCCGTACGACCATTCGGTTCCGTAAACCTCCACTCCGGCGTGGAAGGCTCCGCCAATGGACACCTGCAAGAGCGTTCCAGGGAAAGAGCGATGCCGATAAGTGGGGGGCGGTGGATATAATGAGCTTTCTCCTAGTTGGTCGGATTTGCCGGCCTGGTCGAAATCAAGCGACATGCGAGTGTTCGCAACTTGGAAACCATACAGATCGTACACCTCGGCTTTGCAGAGCTAAACTAAATACCTGCATTGATGCACAAGGAGTAACACTACCATCACGGTCTGGGAAAGGGTCCAAACTGCATCCAGAACTATATGCTGTGAGCTGTTTGACGATTTTGCGAAGACAGATCGTGTAGGCAACCGAGCTACCTATATAAAAGCTATCATAACTCTAAAGGTGGTGGGTTGACACAGTAGTTAATAATTCGGATTGAGCACATGTGATCCACATTACAGCCATGTTGCTTCCAAGGTTCGTAAACAAGCTGTGGCAATACGTTACTTGAAAAGTGGCTCTGAGCTAGCACTCCACGGCTTGAGCAAGGATGCGGCAACAAGATTTTTCTCAAAGACGGCGTCGTGCACAGCATGCTGTGCGATTGTCATTATGCCCCCAAAGCACAGATGGCGCGCGGCGCAATCCTTAGCCCGCAAACATAGGGGCCTAGATTCGACAGCCGCCCTGCGCCTGGAGCCCTGATAGCTTTAGCGTACGCGTTACGTCAAAACCCCTTCATGACACCCATCATCCCTACGTAACCCGGACAATCCCTTTATCAGTATCACGCAGCCGCAGCCACGTGCAACAGCACGGTACTCGGGCAAATTTCTGTATGTCCCATCCAATCTCTCGTGGACGGCGACCTCGTTGTTGTTTTGGTGGTTTTGCGGCCTCAGAAACCCCGCAGCAGATTTCGCCAGGGATGTAGGGGGGTAAATTCTTCTCGCAGTAAAGCAGTAGATCAGGAAAGTAATGCCGTGCTACCGAAATTCTTTAGGGTTTCCATGCTCGATTTCGAGGCAAAAGTCGCCATCGTTTCAAGTACCCTCGGCACCCGAAGCAGAAAGGGACACCGCAAACGGACGCAATTTGGATAAACCTCCCGTCCTGGTGCCTATCCACCTGGACCTTGGGCCATCCGCCTTCAGACAAAAAGGAGCGTTTAAATAATTGTGGGTTCCGTTAAGAAAGGCTGAGGGGCTTAATATGGGAGCGAAAGATTGTACGCAATGAGCCTGCGGCCATGAGCCCGAAACCACAGGTTCAAGGCTCGTCTTGTTTCGGCAGCCTCATGCGCCCTAAGACCTGGCAAGGCAAAGGGTCACTTGGATCACGAAGCACAATTTCTGGGGTCTGCCCTCTCCCGTGGTCTGGTTCTGTGGTTGAAATTTAAGTTGCCCAAAAGAAGAGCTGCTGGTCCTCGCCTCTGCGAGGATTTCAGCCCTGCTTGCCCCGATGAAGCGATCTTGCTCGGTGAGGCGGGGCTGTGCAGGGTAGGCTGATAACTTATACAACAATACCGGTAACCTTTCAATTTCCCACAGTCCGAGCCTCGGAACCGTCAGAGTCTGTGTCCTTCAAGAGTTTCAGGCTCGGGGCTCGGGGCTTCCGACCATTGGCAAGAACTGCCATGCCCCAGACATTTCACAAAATGAAGGTCCAAAATCTCAAACCCTATCCCTAAGCCCTAAGCCTTAAAACTCTAAGTATGATGTCCTTATCCTGAGCCGGCAAGTCTGGCCGCTGAATCTGGGCCGCCTGGCCCATGGCAGCCATTAAGAAATGGCAAAAAGAAATCGAGGGTGCCCTCAAAATTGTGGAGGTTTTAGGTCCGGAAATTGGGTGGATTTTGTAATTAAGAAATCCAGGGTACCCTCGCCAAAACTTAGAGGTTTCTCATCCAGCGCTGTCACCGTACCCTTCAATTCGGAAATCCCCATGTAGGGTTCAGGGGGCTCCAAACCCTAAACCCTAAACCCTAAACCCTAAACCCTAAACCCTGAACCCTGAACCCTGAACCCTGAACCCTGAACCCTGAACCCTAAACCCTAAACCCTAAACCCTAAACCCTAAACCCTAAACCCTAAACCCTAAACCCTAACCTGGGTTTAGGAGTCTAGGATGGTTCCAGAAGCTGCCAGGGCCTGGTATCATCCAAACGGTCAGCAGGCACGCGACCATCTTTGAGGGTAGGATGCATGCAACCTGCCTGGGCAACAAAGCATCCTTTAGGGTTAGGGGTTTAGGGGTTTAGGGGTTTAGGGTTTAGGGGTTTAGGGGTTTAGGGGTTTAGGGGTTTAGGGGTTTAGGGGTTTAGGGGTTTAGGGGTTTAGGGGTTTAGGGGTTTAGGGGTTTAGGGTTTAGGGTTTAGGGCTTAAGGGTTCAGGGCTTAAGGTTTAAGGTTGCACGATGGCCCGTCGCGAGTTCGAGCTCTAGGGCACTTGGGAGCATATGGGTCTCTTCCTCTCTCATCATATTGTGTTTATCTATTTCCTAGCAACAGAGATCTTTATGCATTATATGGCGACGGCCTTGTTTATTCGGAGTGTTGCTTAGCATGCCTTACTCCTTAGGGTCTCGGATTCAGCATCTCAAGTCCGAGCATTCACTATGTCAGGGCCCAGTTTTTCAACAGGCCCGAAACCCTAAAGCCCAGGGCCCAAGTAGACCCTCGAGCAAACCCTAAAGCCCCTCAACCCTAAACCCTAAACCCTAAGCCCTAAGCGTAAACCCTAAACCCTAACCCTAAAGCTTGAAAAATCGAGCCCCACATGTCTCCAATTTCAGCGAGGATGCACAGTGAACGGCATGGAGGACTCCTGCGCCAGCTTGGTTCCCAATGGTTCACGAAACAAGGATTCACATCACCGAGCTCAATCACTCTCTTTTGATAATTACTTCTATGAATATGCACAAACAGAAAGAACCTTTGAAAAGAATCCCATGGCGCACAACACAGGTGTTGCTGCTTGAAAGCTACAATGGTCGACAGCAGAGACACCCAGAACTCAGATGGAAAAGCCATTCTCAGGGGCTTGGAAGGAAACACAGACAGCCCCTGCACTCAGGTATTCTCTTGAGGCTCCCAAGAGGAACCTGAAAAGAGGCAGCCTTTTTTTCATATCTGACCTGGATAGATAGATATCTGTGCTTGTTGCAAGGTAAACACTTCCTCGACGAATTATGGTTTTGGCAGTATATACCCTTCCCGTGGCCCACTCTCCACCGATTGCTGCCCAAACCCTGTAGGAACCCAACTAACGCCCTCAACCACTACATCCTAACCCCCCGCACCCCAGACCATGATCTCGACCCGAGCCCAGTTGGACGCCCTGACCACAAGCCTCCTTTCAACCCGCCCCCTTCCCCAACAAGCCCTGTCTGGGCTGGGGAGGTTATTGGGTGTGCCCTACCGTGGGCGGCCTCGGCTAAAACCCTAAGCCATGAACCCTAAACTCTTCAACCCCAAACCGTACCGTCTCTGCGCCCGATGAAAACTCTACACGCTACACCCTGTAAGGCGCGGAATCCATTAAACTTTAAACCCTATAACTCCCGCGCACCACATCCCCGAATCCTCTGGCATCCCAACGACGCGTTCAGGACCCGCCCGAATTCAAGTATCCCATTCAAGGAATTATCCCTTAAACCCTAAACCCTAAACCCTAAGCCCTAAACCCTAGACCCTAAACCCTAAACCCTAAACCCCTGGGATCCTGTTTCAGCAGGAGCTCCGCCAGCACGGAGCCTAGGCCCGCCACGATGACCTTGAGCATGACCCAGAGGAGCCTTGGTGGCATGGTATGAAGGTTTAGGGTTTAGGGTTTAGGGTTCAGGGTTGAGGGTTGAGGGTTCCGGGACAAAGAGCCCTCACTCGTAGTGACCGGAGTTCAAGGTGTTCAGACGATCTGAGTCATATCGACGAGCGTAGCCAAGAATCGTAAACTTTCAGCTCGATTGAGAAGTAAAATAAGACAACATAAGAACACAATCTCCCCGCTCCCCTTCACCCCGCCCCAACTCCACCATGCACACCTTGTGAACTCACAACTTACTTCGGGATTGAGGGGACTGCGTCGACATTCTAGGTCCGGTCCGTTGGGCTTCACTGTGAACAAGGGGCTTCCGGCTTCTGCTGCTAGGGACGGCCCTATATTTATATTTTGGGTAGATCGTGTCCATTTGCCCGGCCCAGGTGTGCGTTGCCCGCTGCCATACCCGCAGGGTTTAGGGTTTAGGGTTTAGGCGCATGCTACCAGCACATGCATGGCCCACTGCATATACGACAGGGATGCAGTCTCGAGCCATGCCATGATGTGTTACTGTCGACCCTGCCATGCTTGTGAGCGTGTGACCACGCTGGGCAAACGGACCCGATCCGTTCATTTTTTGGCTCGGGCGGCAAGGAGATTGCACGTTGCAGAGGACCTTGCTTGTAAAACCTGCCTCAGTTCTGACATGATAAGCTCGTTTTGGGGGGTGTCACGAGGCGCTATGAACATCTTGGCACGCGAAGCCCTAAGCACTTGCGAGCAAGCCGCCCGATGCCGTCGAACATGTGATCTAACTCGATCTCAGAGATCCGGTATGCCATGATGCCCACTGTGATCACACCTGCCAGGGGCCATGAACCAAAAGGGTTACCTCGCAGGACTCCAAAGCAGCTTGCAAATGCTGACCTCTCTCCACCCCTCCTCCCCACACCCGAAACCCACAAAACCTAAAGCCACAAAATCCTACATCCCTCAACATGGGCCGTTAACTATAAAAGGAGCAAGAACTGGCAAAACTAAGCCCAAGGAACCGATGTGAATCCACGTGAGAGATGCCAAAGGTGTCCGAAACCTGTCCAAGCTGCGCGTGAGGTGAAGGGAGTAGCCATCTTAGCTAGGCCGGCCCTTCGCAACCCCCTTGAAAGAAAAGTTTCCTAAATATGACCCTCCTCAGACCAACAAGGAGAATATAAAATACCTCAAGGGCCCACCCGGTTCTGTAGGGTTTAGGGTTTAGGGTTTAGGGTTTAGGGTTTAGGGTTTAGGGTTTAGAGTTTAGGGTTTAGGTGTTTGTGCATGGGAGCGAGGCTGCGAAGTGGGCAACACGGAATCAGCTCAGAGTTAAACTCAGGAAGCTGTAGGGAGGATTTTCAAGGGTCACATGGCCACCTACTCAGCCCAGTCGATGATGATCATACATATGTGTTTTTGTATATATACAACTATACATATATACATATACACATATACATATACACATGTACACATATACACACACATATATATATATATATGCAGAAATTCAACCCCAAACCCGACTCCCAAGCACACCCTCCCCCCCCCCCCCCCCCCCCCCCCCCCCCCCCCCCCCCCCCCCCCCCCCCCCCCCCCCCTCATCAAGGGTTCCGCCCCAACAGGGCTTCGGGCCGTTTTGGGATTTCATTTAGGGTTCAGGGTTTAGGTTTAGGGTTTAGGGTTTAGGGTTTAGGGTTTAGGGTTTAGGGTTTAGGGGATTGTTTTCAGAAGAGCCTGCTCGGAGGGGCTGAAAATACTTACAAACAATCACGGGCCCACGGGCACACCTTGGGGGGCACGCCCTCTGAACATAAAATTGCCGAGAGCAAGAAGTTTAGGGTCTCAATTAACTCCTTGATGTTTGAGAAGTTCGGGCTTCAGAGTTTAAGGAGTTAAGGGTTCTAGTTGCACAACCCAAGCCTAGGCTGACGTGAATCCCCACAGCGTCTAAGCCACGGAACCCATAACCTTGAACCTTGAACTCGAAATCCTAAACCCTGAGCCCTGAAAGGTGTAGGGTTTAGGGTTTAGGGTTTAGGGTTTAGGGTTTAGGGTTTAGGGCCCTTAGCGGCTCGAGATGGCTTCCTCTGCCGAGGGGCACAACTCTCCACAGGATGGGTACCACAACCACGCCGGACCTGACACTTCAGGCTTTCGAGACTTTAGATTTTTTGGGGTTTAGGGTTTAGGGTTTAGGGTTTAGGGTCAGGCTGTTGAGGCTGTTGGGGTTTGGGGTTGAGGCTACGTTCGCGTTGGGTGGGGAGGGCGAATTTGAAGCCCTAAGCCCGAAGGGCGTACAGGTTCCCCCCCCCCCCCCCTTGCAGTTGGATTCGGGGGGGTGGGTTTAGGGTTTAGGGTTTAAGCCTGAAAAAGCAATCCTCAGACTCGAAACCCAAAGGTCGTGCATCTAAACCCCCCCTTCCCCCCACGGCCTACGCCTCAACGCTGCGCGCGTTTGGGGCTTTCAGGGTTCAACCCTAAACCCTTCCTTATGATTATGGTTAGGGCCTTAGCCCAAAAACCCAAAAGCAATGTTGCGTTTAGGGAGGTTCTAAGGCTTAACCCCTAAACTTGACCCTAAACCCGAAAACGCAGGGTGATGCAGTGGCCACGAACTTGTCAGTTGCCAGCCCAGCGGCTGCGCGTAGAGTGCGTAGCCTCAGGGGGTTTTTCAGAGGTGCTGTGCGAGACTCCACCCTAAACCCTAAACTCCTACACCCTAAACTCCCAATCCCTAAACTCCTAAACCCTAAAGAACTAAAGGTTAGCCTTTGGGATTATAAGGGGGTTTTATTTCCCCAAA
Source organism: Symbiodinium natans (assembly GCA_905221605.1). NCBI lineage: Eukaryota > Dinophyceae > Suessiales > Symbiodiniaceae > Symbiodinium > Symbiodinium natans. Next base: position 75,675 of record CAJNDS010000968.1, read on the forward strand.
TAAACCCAGACACCAGCCTGGACCCTAAACAGTGAGACACCATCTGAGCAAAGAAGTCCAACAGCGACGACAGGGTTCGGGTTCAAGAGGGACGACGATTTGGGCGTTTACGAAATTAAATAGGGGATTTACGAATATAGGGGATTCCCCGTATAGATCCCCAAATAGTAGAATCCCCTTATAATAAGGACCCCAACAAGGTACCCCCTAATGTCGTAAACCCCCAGTTTGCCTTTGGCGAAAAGAGACGCGCAACAGCGACGACGGTTTCGCATTTCACGAACCCAGAACAAGCGCGGCCACACCTGCGCCTAGGCGAGAACGCAATGTTCGTCCAAGATGCGCGCAGGCTTGCAGAAAAAAACGCATGGTCCGCAGCGCATGCGCAGCAACACCAACCTACCATCGCTTACTTTTCACGTTGGAACCCCTTTGTGTCGACAAAGTGTCTGGGACAAGCCATCAGCTCCGAACTTTCCAGCCAAGAACCCCACCCCCTGAGCTGAAATGAACAACAGCCACTCTGCACAAGTGCCGGATCCCAAGTTTTAAGCCCTGAGCCCCAAACCCCAATGCCCACACCCTAAACTTCCTAAACCCCATGCAAGCCTCGAACCTTCGGCCAAGAGGCTACCCGGAGATAGTGCATCCTGTGCCAGGAAAGCAAAGACCGCGGCGCAGCCAAACATGAAGCCTGCGCAACATTCGGGTTTAGGGTTTAGGGTTTAGGGTTTAGGGTTTAGGGTTTAGGGGCGTTAAATTTCCGGGTCTGCGGATAGCGAATCCTGCACCTTCAGATGTTCCTCCTTAATTATTCTACAGTCCTTAATTGGGATTCTAGTACCCCCTATTCTGATCCCTACTAAGGGCGGTTAGAACCCCAAAGCCTTATAAAGCCCTGAATAGACCTCTGGGAGATGGACTGATCTCGCCACCCCGGCCAAGCTTGCACCCTGAGCTTTAAGACGTGATGCCCTGAAACCCGGAACCCGAAATCCTGAAGATGTAGGGTTCAGAGTTCACACCGAATATCCCGAAACCCTGAAAATTTAGGGTTTTGGGTTGAAGGTTGAGGGTTTAGGGTTTAGGGTCTACCCCGACAGCCCCTGCACCCAGCTGCCTACAGCGCTGAACTTCAGCAGCAGCTTCGGCTGCAGGCATTGTTTTAGCAGATCCCAGCCTTCCGTCCACCGCTTTTGTAAGGTTCAGGGTTTAGGGTTTAGGGTTTAGGGTGTAGGGCTTAGGGCTTAGGGCTTAGGTCTTAGGTCTCAGGGATGCTGAGGGTTTAGGAACGATTTCTGAGAGTTTGCTTCCCCGTTCGTGGAACAGAACAAAACTAATTCAAGCGGTCGAGCACATTCTAAATGGCACCTTTTGTCCTCTGTCGGCTTTCCTAAAGAAGCCCCCAACCCGTGAACAAACATGTAAAATGGGCCAACAAAAGTGAGATGAACGTAAGGGGCCACACCCAAACCCCCAAACCGGCAGAGTAGTTGACCAAGGTTGACGTAGGGTGCAGGCATGGGGGTTTAGGGTTTAGGGCCCCCCCCCCTCCCCTACCCCGCCACCCCTGACCTGCCCCCCCCCCTCCCCCACCCCCAAACTCTGAACTGAGGACCGGACCACCGACCTAAGCAAGGCCGGGAGTAGAGCTTTCTTCAGAAACCCTACACCCCTAAATGAACCCCTAAGCCCTAAAACCTAAACCACTGTTTGAGGGTCGAGAGTCGGAGGATTCGTTTAGAGTCTAACCTGTGCCCTTCCGTAGATACAATCGGGCTGAGGGATCCCCGACAACCCCTCCTGATTCTAGGGAGCGAGGGGAAGAATGAGATACCCTCACTCCCTGTTTCCCTGCTAAGAGCCAGTAAGAAGAAGGGAGTAGGCGCATCATTCTCGGAGTTCAAGGGTCTTTGGGAGTAGGGGTGTATGTCTAGGGTTAGGTCCGGGACTGACAAGGGTCCAGGATTTCAGGCTTTTCGGAGCTGGCGCTTAGGGTGTGTTGCTGGTATCAAAGGCTTTGGTAGCATAACTCCGTGTTGCTAAACCAACGCTGCAAGCCCAAAGGAAAAGCGGAGACTTCGGCATAAAGACATTGAAGCATCAGGGAAAGGGAAACCCTAAGGCCTAAACCCTAAACCCTAAACCCTAAACCCTAAACCGCAGGCATGCAGTGGCAAGCCCAGGCTTGAAGTTTTCGGGGTGGGTTGGGCGGATTCGGCGGGCCTTTCCTAAGGAGCTGCGGTTTAGGGTTTAGGGTTTAGAGTTTAGGGTTTAGGGTTTAGGGTTTAGGTTTTAAGGTTTTGCGTTTAGGGTGTAGGTGTAGGGGTTTGGGTCCTACCAGGTTTCCCAAGAACCAAAGCGAAGAGGCTGTTTCATCCTTTGTAGCGGGGGTTGTGAGGGACGGTGCTCGATGCTGAGGATGTGCAAGGGAAGACGGATCTCAAGGGACACCAAAAGTAGTGTAGAGCAGGACACCAAGCAACTAAAGGCTTCCCACGAAAAAAACCCTGAAACTTGGCTTCAAGGTTAAAAAACCCTCAGGAGCCAATCAATCATCGGGGGCGAGTGCGAAGGGAAGCTGCATGCGAGCGGCGTAGTAGTTATAGCCTCGGCAGGGGTTTGGCGTTACTTAGGGTTTGGGGCTTCTGGGGCTTAAGGGCGGGGAGTTTAGGGCGGGGAAGTGGTGTGGTGCACGTAAAGGCTGGGTCCGAATCAGAGTACTGATCCCTGTGGTCCGAAGTAAACCCCGTAGATGAAGGCAGCGTTGCTAAGGGATGGGGGCATGAGACAAAAACCCTAAACCCTAAACCCTAAACCCTGCTGAAGGTTCAAGCTGGAGCTGATAAGGGAACTTCAAGAGATTAGCAAAAGCCCCCGAAGTGCAAAGATTGATGCGAATGAGGCTTCGTAAGCCAAGGGCACGTGTCAAGACATCGGACATGGAGGTGCTTTTCAGTGGCTGAGTGGGCCTGTGAGCCCTCGGGGCTTCTAGTGGTTGGCCCCTTAAACCCTCTGAAACATAGTCTTGAATATGACCCTTTTCAGCCCAGCAAGGGACAATATCCCTAAACCCCAAACTCTAAACATCAAACCCCCAACAGTCTTGCACTGGGTTAAGGGCTTTAAGGCTCTGGATGGTAGGGTCTGGGAGTGTTCGAGGCTCGCTTCCGACACCTCCGGCCTCCCAAATCCTAAAACCTAAACCCTAAACCCTGAACCCTGAACCCTGAACCCTAAACCCTAAACCCTGAGCCCTAACCCGAATTCCTAAACCCTACACCCTAAACCCTACACCCTAAACCCTAATCCCTACTAACCGCCCCAAAACCCAGGCCCTTGCTGGAAGGAGCTTTCTGAGGCAGCCCGGCACCCGAAAAGCAACCCCGACCACGGAACTGAGCTGCCGACAGTAGTACCTGAGCCGGGCTGGGCACCCTAAACTCTAAACCCTAAACCCTAAACCCTCAACCCTCAACCCTAAACCCAAGCCGTAAAACCCGTAGGGCTTCGGATTTAGGGCTAAGGGCTGTCGACCTTTAGCTTTTCAAGGCCAGTTCCCTTGAAGAACTCGGATTTGACCCTTTTGGGTATTTGGGGGGTTGCGATGAACAGGGGCGCCTAATAAAGGCCCCCCCCAAATAGTAGGGTTCCCTTATAATAAGGACCCTAATAAGGTACCTCTAATCCTGTAAACCCCCATGTACGTTTTTTCGAAGTCCCTTGGGCTTAGGGTTTGGGATCGAAGTCCCTTGCGGGAGAATGGGGGAGGGGTACAAACTGATGCCTTACAAACACCACAAAGATTCGAGCTCTGAACCCGGAGTGCCTAAACCACTTTAACCTTCACCTAGGATTCAGGATTTCGGGGTTGTTTCGAATCCTCCGAGTTGTGCCTCAAGTACCCTGTACAAACCTTCCACCCCTAAATCCCACAGCTGCGGAGCTCTCTTGGTGCGCCTTAGGACCTTGGCCCCACTAGGGCTCAGAACCATGAAGTCGTAAACTCTAAACCCTAAACCCTGAACCCTACACCCTAAAATCCTAAACCCTACACCCTCCTTGCTTTCTACGAGTTCTGTGGCCTCAATGGCTGCGACCCAGATACACGATCAGGCCGCAAAGAGCTTGGAAGCTCAAAGCGCAGCCTATGACAAGGGACAGGCGGGCGGAGGTTGTGAGGTTCAGGGTTTAGGGCTTAGCGTTGCGGGCTTGTATAGGGTTATATAGGGCTTGGAATTGTTTAGGATTGCTTAGGGCTGTTTAGAGTTTAGACGGTTTCAAGTCTTTAGGGTTTACAGGTGTGCCCTTGATTGAGGGAACTAGAAACTTGAGGCATTGTTGACATGCTTGACCCATGGTGCTTAGGCGATTCGGAAGCCCATGGCATCTCAAATGAAGTCCGCGAGTACTCGAGGAACAAAGAGGCGCCCTTAATGTGGCTGAACGGGGTTTCCACTCTGGCTGAACCGGGTTTCCACTCCAAACCCTAAACCCTAACCCTAAACGCTCCAAAACAAGAATCAAGGCTCATGGGCGTAGTGGCAGATTGTCAACTTGGTGAAGCCTAACCTCAAACTCTAAACCCTCAAACCCTAAGCCCTAAAACCCAACTTGGCTTCGAAAGGTTCTAAGGACTCCAGGATTCAGGAGCAAGTCCCAGCCGGCCAGTCGCTGCTCCATTGTGGTGGGGTTTAGGGTTTAGGGTTTAGGGTTTAGGGTTTAGGGTTTAGGGTTTAGGGTTTAGGGTTTAGGGTTTAGGGTTTAGGGTTTAGGGTTTCGGGTTTAGGGTATCCTTGAACCGTAAACCCTGAACCCTAAACCCCCCCAAAGCACCCAAGAAACATGGAAACCCCACAGTAGCTCGAGAACCCAAAGCTCATCTTTTGGCTGCCACCTAAGATTTCCCATACAGGGATATGTAACAAGAAGCCGGAGAGGAAAAAACAAGGGATTTTGAGTTGTCCAGGCAACAAGCAGAAGGGTTTTGGGGGTTGTCAAGGTAACCCCTACAAGGCCCCAAGCCCTGGACTCTGAACCTCACCCCCTGGCCTTTCGTGAAGCTCTGCGGCTTACAATTCAGCTTGCCTGTCTCCACGTGGACGACAGCCTGCATCTGATGATGACTATACTCCCCTTGGAACCTTAAGAAAAGTTATATGTTGAATATCCTCTTGCGTTGTATAGAAACAAAAATATACAAAATAATTCCCCAAGGGGGATCTAGTTGAATCCTAAACCCCTTGTGGGGCACTCGGGTTGGGAATTGGGGTGGTTTTCGGGGCGTCCGCTCCGCAGCGTCTTGCATTCTTTGCCCCCCCAACACCCAGGAATCGAGTTCTTGGTGATTCAGGGTTTAGGGTTTAGGGTTTAGGGTTTAGCCTAAACCCTAAAATCAACACCCCGCTCACTTCGGGTGTCGGGCTTAGGGCTCTAGGATCAGCCGTGGACTTGAAAAAGGGTTCCTCAGTGGTATGTATACTTTTCTATAATTGCGGGTTTTCTTGGACCAGCGGACGGACATGTCCGATCTACCTGGTGATAATGTACATAAGTAGTTTGGGTCCCGCATCGAATCGAAACTCATAGTATCATAGAGTGGTTGGAAGGGGAGGATACTGGTATTTTCTAGAGGTTCCTATATTGCATCTCTCTACAATCTAAACCAGGTGTGTCATACCGTAATAAAGGGACCTCACTAATTAGAGTAGGCTCTTCGGGGAGATTATAGCACAGAAATATAGGGACCATGAGAGGGGATACGATTAGTAACTATTCCGACACCTATACTACTAATTGCTTAAGAAGCCCGAAAAAACAAACCATATTCTTCCTTATTAAGGGCAATATAGGGATTATTATTATTTTTGTTCTCTGGGGGTTCTTAAGCAAATAGTAGTATATGAGAATCATGCCAGGCCCGCTCTCCAAGAGCACTTGTGGTCCTCCTTCTCTACGTTCTCAGCCTGCAGCCACAAGGTTCGTACCATCCCAAACCCCTGAAGCTACACCCTAAACCCTAAACCCTAAACCCTAAACCCTAAACCCTAAACCCTAAACCCTAACCCTAAACTCTAAACTAAGGCCCTTAACTGATGAATAGACCTGGAACTGTATAGGGTTTTGATTACATGAAGTAGGGTGTTTATTGCTGGCGTCCGTAAAAAAAGAACACCCAAGATGTAGGACCGTAGATACCCTCAGCACGAACAGAAATGCAAAGAACCTTACCTCGCATGAATATACCGTATATTTCTTGGTCCGAGGTGACTAGGAATAGCGCTGGACCTTAATATCAAGGGGCTTCTGACTATATGAATAGAAGTGCATACATATACATAGTCACACATAAACATATACATACATGTAGATATGCACCTACAGAGATACACGTACGTATACGTGCAAGGCACACTCCTTAATTAAAAGCTTTTTTGAATCCAACAACGATGCCTCCTTAGTGTTGGCCGCAGCGGCCCTCTGTCTTTGGTAAACACAAACTGTCTGAGAGGACCCTAAAACTTGAAGCTCTAGGCCATTTACCCTGAAGCCCTGGAGCCCAAACCCTAAACCCTAAAGCCATTTTAAGTCGCGCTATGTCGCGCTAAAGAAGCCAAGCTCATTCTGATCAAACTCCTTCAAACCAATCTGAGGTAACCTACAGATAGACGGGTTCCACTCTCCAAAGGGGTTCCACTCTCCATGTCAAGCAGGGCTTGGGCGTTGTAGTTTCGCCAAGGCCGCAAGCTGGCATTTAGGGTTTAGGGTTTAGGCGTTAGGGTTTAGGGTTTAGGGCTGCTGCATTGCTAGCGGCTGGGGCTCGCACGTTCGGCTTTCAAGGGTGGAGAGCTTCTGGGGTTAGATTGAAGGTCCCTGGGGATGAGCCCTACTTGACCTACTTGCGCCGTCCTCGCCAACTTTGTTGGTTCAGGGCTTAGGGCTGAGGGTTGCGGGCCGTTTAGGGTTTAGGACCCTAAGCAGGGCTTCGGGCCTAGGGCTAAGGACCCGATTTAAGGGCTCTGAGGGCTTCAGGGCTGCAGGGCTCATGGTTTTGCGGCTCGGGGCTTAACTCAGGGCTTCGGCTTGGGGACAAAGTGAGCCCTGGAACCTTGAACCCTTAACCCCAAAAATCCTAAAACCCTAAACCCTAAACCCTAAAACCCTAAAACCCCAAACCCTACATCCTAAACCCTAGACCCTAAACCCCGGCGTGGCGGCGCGCCCGGCCTCGAATCCCACGACGGATCCGCGCCCGAGCCGCCGGAGCGCCGTGGTGATCAAGGACCACTGCCAGTCCTGGATTCCAGAGGGTTCTTTGGGTTCGTTTAGGGTCGTTTAGGGTCTGAAATTTGAGAGTTTCGGGTTTAGGGTTCATATAGGCCTTAAGGTTTGGGGGGTTGGGGTTTTGGAGTCGGGGGTTTAGGGTAGGGGGGGGTTAGGGTTTAGGGATGCAAGGAGGGTTTTGGGTTGGACGGAAGACCTCTGCAAGGATAAGGTTGAGGCTTTTTGAGTTCGGTGCCCGAGCTTCCACACAAGAGCTCACACAAAAAGGCCAAGCCTCTACCTTCAATCTGGCGAATATTGGCACTCTATACCCTGAACGAATCTTAACCCTTAAGCCCTGAACCCTGAACCCTGAATCCTTAGCCCCCGCCCCCCCCCCCCCCCCCCCCCCCCGCGGATCTCCTTCTTGGCCTCCGTCTCTCTGAGTATGTGAGCCTTGGTGCCAGGTGGTTCATGGTATGGTGGCTTAGGGTTTGAGGTTCAGGGTTTCGGGTTGGGCTTGAGGGTTCGGGCTTTCTCTCTGCTCCGCGTGCTTCATGGTGGGTTTCGGTTCGGTTTTGGGTTTCGGGGCTTCCCCTCCCTGTGGTTCGTTCTGGGTTTCGGGTTAAGGGTCAGGGTTTGAGGTTCCTGACATCCTGCTGCCGTCGACCCTTCCGCTGGGCCCAGCCCTGAAACTTTGAACCTCCTAGATCACCTCTCAAACGCCCATAAACCCTGCACCCTAAACCCTCACGACCCCAAAACTAAGCCCCCCCGGCAGGGGTTTGCAGGATTTCGGGGCCACCCTAAACCCTAAACCCCTAAACCCCTAAACCCCTAAACCCCTAAACCCGTAAACCCCCCCACTGCGGCCCACAGGGCTGGGCAGGAGGAGCCCGGGTGAAGCGGCACCGGGGACGAGGATCCCGCCGTGAAACCTCCGACAGCAAACGGGGTTTAGGGGATTAGGGGTTTAGGGGTTTAGGGGCTTAGGGGCTTAGGGGTTTAGTGGTTTAGGGGGCTTTAGGGGGCTTTAGGGCTTTGTGGGCTTTGGGGGGGGCGAGGGGTTTAGGGGCTTAGGGTTCAGGGTTCTGTGGGCCAAAAAAACCCTGCTACGCCGACCCAAAAGGAGCCCTGCAAAGGTCTGTAACCCCTTCACTTCTGTTTGTCTCTCGGATCGCTTTCTGCTTGGAGGCCTAATCAGGGCAAAGGGAAGCTGAGCGACCAAGATTTTAGGGCTTAGGGCACGGAAACGCGTCTTTTCATGCTTCCCCTTCAAGGCCTGACAATTGCGTAAGCAACGGTGAAATTCCTCTGTGAATAAATAAAATTCTGAACATAAATGTAAGTTGTAAGTAATATATGTATATATATATATATATATATATTTATTTATTTATCGAGACCGGGACGCTGTGGGAGTGCACTTTTTTCTATTTGTTTAAGGACATTTAAAAACACTCTCACAGCGTACCCGTATTTTATGTAAATAAAATCACGAGTCATGCACAACGTGCAAGTACGCCAACACAAAGCAGCGATACGGTGTATGACCTGACCTGAGTTACTGTCGCCGTTTTCAAAATACATGGGCCAACTTTATTGGAATCCTAGAAACAACAATAGGAGTCCTGTAATTAATTCCATAGGAACCCTACTAAAAATTAATCGGAGCCGTAAAGTCAATAGGAAACCTCTGAAAATGAATTGGAGGTCCCTCAAAAATTAATTAGAATTCTCGTAGAATTGAGGAACCCTACTTCAATTCATAGGAATCCTATTAATATTAATACGAACCCCATTAACATGAATACGAATCATTGATAGGAATCTTATTACATGAGTAGGAGCCTTATTATAATAATTAGGAACCCTATTAAATTTTTTAATGGAATCCTATGGAAATAAATAGGAATCCTCTATTAAATTATCGGAACCGGATAACAGTTAATAGGTAGGAAGCCTGTTAAATGAACAGGAACCCTCAACAAATCAACAAAAAGCCGGGTTACAATTCACAGGAATCCTATTAACACCAGAAGGAACCTTACTAAAACTAAAAGGAACCAATAGGTCTGAAACAACAAACGAATCCTTTAACTAGAACTAATAGGAATCCTATTAAACTATGTGAGCCTAATCCAATAGGAATCCGTTAAATTAATGAAGCCCCTTGCGAATCCCAATAACATGAATAAGAACCCCGTTTAAATTGATAGGAACCTTGTTCAATTGGTAGGAGCCTTAGGGCGTGATGTCTTAAGATATGTTGCGAAGGTACAGTGTTTAGTATAGATATTAGGCTTTGCTTATTGGGGGATGATTGCTTCAGATATCGTAGCTAAGAAATAGTTTTAAGGATAGAATGTCATGTCTTGTGTATTGGGGCGTGATTGATTCTATGGAGGTTTTGGCACTCTCTCGAGTCAGCTTTTGCAGGATCGAGTTTGCTTTTTGCTACCTCCTCGAGAAATGGTGGCTGGGAGACAGAGCCTCAGATCACGAAATTCATGGAAAACATTGGTTTTACCAATATCTTTGAAGGATGGAGCCGAAAAAATTGGCAAAACCAACGTTTTCCAAAAAAACCCACTGTTTTCAAACCATGTGGCTGGGAGCACGAAATTCATGAATAACCTTGGTTTTACCAATGCATTCCAAGAAAGCCATGGTTTTTAACCCATGTGGCTGGGAGCACGAAATTCATGGACAATATATCAATGTTGTTCAAATTTGTGCAAAGCAGGACCTAGAGAGAATTGTGTCACGTCTCTCGCTCGCAAGCATCAGGACATTTCGTTCATCGCTCACCAGATGAGAGAAAAACACAGAATGCGGCGTGCTTGATTGTCCATGTTAGTGTAGTGTTTTTGTCACAAGGGCACTCTAAAATATAAAAAACACACACAAAACACAAATACCAAAAACAACTGTACAAAAAAGTACAAAAAGGAAAAACCTAAAGAAAACCAAAAAAACGCCCTTCAGAAGACACCGAAAAACCGTACAAAAGGAAATAAGACAGAAAAAACCCAATAATACACAAAAAATCACCAAAAACCAAAAAACCAATCCTGAGAGACTCTTCCCAGGCGTCCGGCTCCCCAACAGTCCCTCAGGATTGTTTTGTTTGGTTTTTTTGGTTTTGTGGACAAAAATCACCCAAAACCAAAAAACAATCCTGAGAGACTCTTCCCAGGGGTCCGGCTCCCCAGCAGAGTCCCTGAGGATCGCCCTCTTTTTTCGGGGGTTTTTGTGGAGATTTTTTGTGTATTACTTCTGTTTGCACGTTTTTCGTGTTTTTTTAGGGTTCTTTTTGATTTTTGCATTTTTTTTGTTGAAAAAAGTGCACTCCCACAGCGTCCCATTTTCTATTTATATATGTGCGTATTGTTTGTTTTTTTTGCGGGGGGGGTGGGGGGGGGGTGGGGGGTTGGGGGGGGGGGGGGGGCGGGTGGGGGTGGGATTAGATTTTGAGACCCCACGCGTGAAAGTTGGAAACGGGCTTCGAGAGCTCTGAAGGAAGGCGATGGAGCAAGGTGCTCATTCGGGGACCCGGCGCTGGTCTTCTATCTGTGTAATCTCCACATTTAAAGAACGTTTTTTCGTCGAAAATCCGGCTGCAAGACTGCTTTCCATTAAGATGTCTTTCGTGTGGGGAAATACCACCACATTTAACGAACAAAATCCGGGGGAGGGTTTCAAAAATCTGTCTGCGGCTTGCTGAGCTGCAGTTTGGATCGGTATTCCTATTGATTTTAATGGAGAATCAATACATTGCCATGGTCGTATTGTTGCGGCGTCCTGCCTTCCTTATTGCGGGGGGGGGACAATTAAACATGAGTAATACCTCTAGCCCTAGTATGCAGTTCTTGCGTCCCCATCAAAACAAGATTGCCTGCCTGCCCGTTGCGCGGCTCAAGCTGCTCACAGTTCAAAACTTCCCTAAACTCCAGCACCTCAACCTTCTGGAAAGCCTTTCTCGAGACAAGGCCGGGCCTCCCCCCCCCCTCCCCCCCCCTCCCCCCCCCTCCCCCCCCCCTCAACCCCCCCTCACCCCCCCTCACCCCCCCTCACCCCCCCTCACCCCCCCTCACCCCCCCCTCAACCCCCCCCTCCCCCTCCCCCCCCCTCCCCCCCCCCCCCCCCCCCTCCCCCCTCCCCCCCCCCCCTCCCCCCCCCTCCCCCCCCCCCCCCCCTCCCCCCCCTCCCCCCCCCCCCCCCCCACCCCCCCCCCCCCCCCCCCCCCCTCCCCCCAAAAAGACAAACCAAACAAAGAGGAGGCTTCTAGCGGTTCCCATTGCAGGTGGGCCCTGCCCCCAGCCCAGGCCAAGAATCGCCACCTTACAAGGTTTCGGGCTCAAAGCCCCTGAAGACCGGCTTAGGCACGAAGCCTTAAGACCAAGGAGGCTTAGGGGGCTTAAAGCCCGCAAGCCCGAAATCCTGAGACCCTCAGCCCAACATGCAAATGCGTTCCCATTGCCTAACCCTAAACCCTAAACCCTAAACCCTAAACCCTAGACCGTAAGCCCTAAGCCCTAAGCCCTAAGCCCTAAGCCCTAAGCCCTAAGCCCTAAGCCCTAAGCCCTAAGCCCTAAGCCCTAAGCCCTAAGCCCTAAGCCCTAAGCCCTAAACCCTAAACCCTAAACCCTAAACCCTAAACCCTAAACCCTAAACCCAAGCCTGAACCCTCCTGCACCCTGAACCCTGGGTGCCTGCCCTATTTGCGAGGATCCACTCCTTGGGCGCACGGGATGCAAGAGAGAAGGACGCTGGTCGCAAGGCCCGGGCCCTCAAAGGTTTGGGGTTTAGGGTTTAGGATTTAGGGGCCACTAAGCCCTGAACACCTGAATTCCCCTAAGCCTCAAGGCACCCAACCCTTTTCAAACAAAGCCCTCTGGGCCGTGTTTGCCCTGTAACCCGACAAAACACCTACAAACCCTATAAACCCATGCAGTCCTACAGGCCCTCTATGAACCCAGAACCTCCCCGAAGAGAGCCTGCAAAGCCTTGGGAACTCCAAAAACATAACCACATAGACTGTGTATAGGGTTCGGCACCCCATAAGACCATCCTTGGGGCGGGCTCAAACAAAGTCCGAGCCACGTGGATGGCGCTACAATCGGGACCGTCACGCGCCACTTGTGCATCTTTGTACCTGGGCTCTCGGCTTTTTGGGTATACCAAGACCCCTTCAGCCCCAAAAAGGGGGAAAGGCCCTAGAGGTGTAACGCAAAGGGATGTTCCCGCTACATGGGGGTGAGACTCACGCCTAAACAGGCGTCGCGCCCCCAGGGTTTTCATCCCCTGAGCCACCTCCCGCAGCACCAAGACAGGATCCTCAGCCTTCAAGCTCTATAAGCCGTGCCGAACCCTAATTTCGTGCTAATCAGGTTAGTAGTCTACCTTATAGGAGATCTTTGCAGACCTGCCAAAGAACATAAGGGCTTGAGTTCAAAGGGCTCAGCCCTCAACGCCAAACCCAAAACTCTGACTCTCAAACTCCTCAAATGCCCTGAGGCTCCTAAACCCCTTAAGCCCCTACCCTCTGAAACTCCTGAAGCCCTAAACCCCTTAAACCCCTTAGACCCCCTAAAGCCCCTAAACCCTAAAGCCCGTAAAGCCCCTAAACACCCCGAAGCTTCGGGCCTCGCACAGATGCCGGGTGCCCGGCACATTCTGCCACAGGGCCACACTTGAGTCGAAGTACAAACTCAAGAACAACCTTAGGAAAACAGGGTTTAGGGTTTAGGGTTTAGGGTTAACAGGCTTCAGGATGTGTCCACAAGACTTGAATTCATATCGAATCCGAATCAAACAGGTATGAGTGCTTACCCACATGAACATGAGGCCGCGGGCACTTTCCAAGAAAGGTATGGGGAGGAGGGCGGCTGAGATAGGGGGCACCATGGATTTTTGCATCAAGAGCATGGATCCGGATTATCACGCTGAAGATTGGACGTAAACAACTTTGCAAGGCTACTTGAATGGCGACGTAATTGTTGGGGAAGGAGTAAACTGTGGTCAAAGGCTTCTACATCTTTCGTACTTCTTTGTGGAGCGACTTCTTCTGCTCTGTATGATTATCTTCGGTGACGAACCTTTCGTTGATGAAACTGTCGGTGACGAAGAACATATCCATGACCAACGAATCGTTACAGGTTCCTCGCGCTAAGAAAAAGAGCTTCACTTACTTCTGAGGGCCTAACTACTGGTAAGAGTCTGCAGCAGTTGGCCACGCAGGGCTTCGAGTTTCGACAAGATACTATCGAATATGAACCCGTATCGGTATGGAACCGAAAGGTATCGCGGTGCGTTTAGCCCAGAATGCTCTGGGAGCTGCCCAAAGGCAACCCCCAAAACGACCACAAAACAAATTACTGGCTGCCACTTCGTGGTTTTCGGTCAAAGGAGTGCAATTGATAGCTCCCCAGGAAGAAAAACCCACTCGAAACAGCAAACGTGATTCAGTGGCTGATGCTGATGCTTTTTCGAATTTGGTCAGCCCCAAAACGCGCTAACTTCTAACAACACCTACCTGCAATTGCCCTTCAGCACGACCTGGACGAAAGAAAGGAAGGTTCGGTTTTGGGGTTCGGGGTTGAAAGAGGCTCCAAAAGAATTCTGGCACAGGCGACCCCTTCTGATATACCTCTGAAGGTTTTCATGCAACCTGGAAAGCCCCAACTCCCCAAAACCGAAAACAGCCTTGGGTCTAGGGTTTGCGGGTTAGGCCTTCTGGCACATCATGTTTCTGGAGTCTGAGGGGGTACATGTTGGAGTCCAACCATACGTTGCCAGAACTCGGGGTTCAAGGCTTAGGCCCATGGAGTTTGTGATCTTTCCACCGGGGTTGAGCATGAGTTTAACATGGCACGTCCCTCAAACCTGAATTCTGAAGAATTTGAAATAGTTATTACATACCCTAGTTTTAGGGTTTAGGGTTTAGGGTTCCTAAACTCTGGAGCTCGGCCGGGCTGCAAAGCGACAGCGTACCCCCGCGAGACTCGCGACGTCGCTGGCCCGCCTGTGACAGCGCGGGAATTGGCGGACGCTTCTCTAGGGTTTATTTAGGGTTTAGGGTTTAGGGTTCGTAGCACAGGTACGCGCTCTTCTCGGATTCTCCGCAAAGCGCTCGGAACCCAGAAACCCAAAGAGGGTGCCGCAATATACCCTAAACCCAAACCCTAAACACCCTAAGTCCCACAGCCAGTCAAGCTCAGGGTTGGGGGTTCGGGCTTCGGGTTTAGGGTTTGTTGTTTAGGATTTAGGGTTTAGGGTCTTGCGATGTCGGGGCTGTTGGAGGCTTCATGGGGTGGTTTTTGGCCTCCTTGGGGTTGCAGGGATTGTTTTGGGGTGTAGTGGTTTGGGCTTTGAGGGTTTGGGTTCGGGGGTTTATGGCCTAGGGCTCTTGGGAGGACGGAGCACACGGAACCGGTCTCATGGGGTTGGGGGCTTGGGGCTTAGGGGTCCAGGAGTTCAGGGTTGAGGGGCATTACGGGATGTGTGGGACTTGTTGGTTTGACCCTTGCGCTCCCGAACCCCGAAACCCGAAACCCTAAACCCTAAACCCGAAAGGAGATGAAACTCGAGCTTGTGGTGCCCAGCCTTCGTTTTCAGCGAGCACGGCCTTTGCCAAGCAAGTTCGATTCGGCGTTGAGGGTTTTGGGCCCTCGGGGCTTGGGCCCGGGGAGCGAGGGGCTTAGGGTTTAGGGTTTAGGGTTTCGGGGTTCGGGAAGCCTGGCTTAGAGATCTTTAGATGCTCGTGTTCTGTTGTATGGGTTGTTGCTTTCTGTTGTTTTTTGAAAGTGAACATAACGGCCCGTGAGACTCTGAACAAGCCAGCAAGAAAGCAAAGGAACTCCAGAGCTCTGCCCCAAGCCCTAAATCCGAAGCCTTAACCCTAAACCCTAAAGTCAAACCTTGAACGTAAGGATGGGTCATGGAAGCGCCCAGAATCTGGTACCCTTGAAGATTCGCAAGGAACCTGAAACTTCGGCCCCTAAGCTCCAAAATTAGGGTTTAGGGTTTAGGGTTAAGGGTTAAGGGTTTAGGGTTTAAACCAGAACAATCCGAGAGTTGACCCCCTTGAAGCCGGGGGGCATCCGCGACATGAAGGAGCGAGTTGGCCTTTGGGATGTGGGCTCTGCAGAGGGTAGGGGGTAGGGTTTAGGGTTTAGGGTTTAGGATTTAGGATTTAGGGTTTAGGGTTTAGGTTTAGGGTTTAGGGTTTAGGGTTTAGGGTTTAGGGTTTAGGGTTTAGGGTTTAGGGTTTAGGGTTTAGGGTTTAGGGTTTAGGGTTTAGGGTTTAGGGTCTGCTGTGATAGGGCGTCGATGCTGTGAAACTTAGCCTTTGAAACAAGCCCGAAAGCTTCGTGAGGCGTGAGGAGCAGCTTTGGCCCGACTGTGGAAGGCCATTTAACACTTTTTCTCCCACCCCACGCCGTCCGAGGCGGCAAAGCCACCCAAACCTATTCCTTTTAGGGTTAGGCCTAAACTCAAGGCGCTTCTAAAAACTTCGTCCGTTTTGAAAAGAAGGCAGGGTGTCCCGGGGGAAGTTCCCAGAACGTCCAGGGGCGTCCCAGGAAGGTTTCAGGGGGGTCCCCACAAGCTTGGATGCTGGGGTTTAGGGTAGTGACTTAAATAAGGGACCGGTATCGAGGAGAACGTGCTCCGGTACCGGGCCCATCGTGGGTGCTACCGAGCTGTGGGAGGCGGGCGAACGACCTGGGTCAGCTTGCGCCATCGAGGTCGAGGGGCTTAGGTGCCGCCCCCCAACTGTAGGGGGGCGGCCTCGGCCTTGAGTTTAGGGTTTAGGGTTTGGGGTTTAGGGTTGGGGGCTGGGGGTTTAGAGAGCCTTAAACCCTCTACGTACTGGGGAACCAAACCCGGGAAAGAAGGAGGAGCGTTCTTGGTCCGTCGCGTTGAGGGTTTAGGAGATAAGTTTTTTTTTTTTTTTTTTTAATGGGAACCCGACCCTATACGAGAAAAAGGGAAAAAGGGTACCACTTAGGTCCTCCGTTGCAGGGATTGAGGTTTGTAGAAGTGCCTGTGTACCTCAGAAGGCACCCGAACAACGTAGCCGTCAAGCCATCAAGCAGTTGTTGTTTGACTCCACTGCCTCCTGTGTCTAGCTCCTCAGCTCGATTTACATCTACACACCACACAACACAAGACTTACCAACAATACCCTCAATACAGTCTGTTTGTGGGGTGGTATTCTATGGTAGAAGCCCTCAACCCTGAGCCCACGCCCTATACACCTACTCGCATCATCAGGACCCTGGCACTGCATCTTCCTTAAAGGAACCCTCAACCCTAAACCCTAAACCCTTACGGGCACTGGGGAAACCCACCAGCCTCCGATTGAACACTCCGGGTGGACGTCATCACTGCGGCATTGCGGGAGTAGCTCGAGCTACTCTCGCGCACCCTCCCTAAAAGGACTTGGGGCTGAGTGGGTAAGAACGTCAGGCAGACAAGAAAGGGGCCTATATTCAGTGCAATGGTGGAGTTTCTGAGTGGACTTTCTGAGTAGCTTTTTTTTACCTCTTATAAGAGGATTCTCTTGAAGTTGGTAGTTAGCTAGACTCCTGTACGGTCGGGCTTCGGTGTGTCATATCCTTCTTCGGGTGGCATCTGCTACTCTGGGGAGACTGGGCTGGGTAGCTGTGGTGGTATCGGGATGATGTGAGGCTATGAGCTCACGGTGTCCTTCATGGGTGTGGCTTTAGGGTTCAGACTCATGAGGCTCATGCGTGGCTCACAGGGATGTAGCGTCTCTGAACCCCTCTCGGGCGTGTTGAAATAGCTTCGGAGCATCATGAACTCAGTGCCACAATCCTGGTCAAATTGCGGGCCCTTCTTTGGTGTCCCAGAGCTTTGCTGCCTCTTTCAGGGGGGAGAAAGGTTATGCGGAAAGGGATGCATTGGGGTAAGACCGCTCGGGGGGTTTAGGGTTGAGGCATTGTAGTCCATACATGGCCTTTACAGGCCTTGTTGGGTTTCTAGGGTTCTTTCGGGATCTTGATCACGGCTTGAGGTCTTCCGGCTTGCGAACCGTGCGTTTTTTCTGCCTTGCCCGCGGCTCGCGTGCATCTCCGGCAACAGAAAGCTTTCCAAAAGCCTTCGGCTACATGGGACCGGAGGCCTAAAGCCTAAACCCTAAACCCTAAACCCTGATTCCAGGAGACCCAAAGGCCCCCAAACCCAAAATCAAAATCCCACGGGTCTTCCTGTGGAAGAGCCGATGCGATGAAAAGGGGCAAAGACAAGGGGGAACCGGCTTGCTGGAGTGCACCACCCTGCTGTTCCCCTGGGGTTTGGGGTGTAGGGTCTAGGGTTTAGGGTGCCCCGAACCCCCACAGCCCCCCCATGAACTGCCAACCGCCCCGACAAACTGGTGCTCCCCTGCGTTTGCCCGGACAGTGGAAAACCTGGTGTGCTTTGCGCCTTGACGGGCGTCTCGCCGCTGTCCAGAAATTCTTGGGTTCGAAGCACGGACTGGATGCTTTCTCTCTCGGTATCATCTTCTCTTGGAATACGCATAATTATGACTCTATGACTACTGCTCTTACACAGATAGAAATAACTCTACATGTGCATCTACATAGGGTCTCTGGGTGAAACTTCAGGTTCTTAGGTCTTCTGGACGGCGCCGCATCTAGCAGCTGAAAGCTGATGTTCACGGGTCTTCCTGCAGGTGGCGCTTTGTGTACTTCCCTCAGCCCGCATATCGGGACCCTGAAGCCCAAGGGGCTCTACTTGCTCAGTACCCTGAAGCTTAGGGTTTAGGGTTTAGGGTTTAGGGTTGCCCACAAGCGGAAGCCCTGCTAAGTCTCTGCGAGACCCACGCCTTCCTGGCGCTCAGCCCGCAGTGAAGCGGTGAATCCCACCTGCAGGCCATGGAGGGCCTTTGGGGTTTAGTTTAGGGTTTAGGGCTTAGGGCTTAGGGTTTAGGGTTTAGGGTTTAGGGTTTAGGGGTTAGGGGTTAGGGTTTAGGGTTTAGGGGTGTTCTGTTGGTTGATTCTCGGGCTTACGGTCTAGAGTGTTTAGCGATCAGGGCGGGCTTTGGTGGTTCGAATCTCGAATACGACACATACTTGAGAATATGTAGATACGTAGACGTGGACCAGCAGAGGTGCACATGCATACCTAGATAGTATGCAGATGCTGAGTTATCTATTGTTGAGCTCCCAATGTAAGAACAAGTATGTATGTATACATATACATATACATACATACATATATATATATATACATTTATTTATTTACAGTATACAAAGCTTGCCTCTGGTCTGCAAGGCCATGCTACAACCGGAAGCCTCCGCGCAGGCTAGGGTTTAGGGTCTCCGAGAGGCCTCGGTCACAGATCTGCAGCTGACGGCAACGGCGCTGCGCATGCTCGAGCTCGCGCAACGCCTCTTCCTGCTCCTGCACGTGGCAAACACGGGATCAGGGTTTACGGCGCCTTGAACCCCTAAGCCCGAAACTCTTCCTTCTCGCCCCTATAAACCCTAAGCCCTAACCCTCCACCCTCCTCGAATGACGCCTGCAAACCCTAAGCCCTAAACCCTCCACCCTCCTCGAACCCACAACTACTGTTTGCTTAAGAACCCCCCAACAAATGAAAATAATACTATTCCATCTAAGGGCAGTAAGGGGATTGTCATTGTTGCTTTCTTTTAAATTTCTTCAGCAAAGAAATCACAAGCCCTATATAAACTGCATCCTGCTGAAGTGTCGCCAGGCCGATGGGATCGCCACCCGCGCACACCTCAGACGAGCGCGCCAAGGGTGCGACCGGGCCCTCATTTGGGGGATCTCTTAAAGGGTTTAGGGTTTAGGGTTTAGGGTTTAGGGTTTAGGGTACATGAAGCATTCAAGCGTGAATGGTCCCTTTGCTACCCTATAAAGCCCAAGGGCCCGTTACTTCACAGCCTTTAAGGCCATGTCACCATCCTCAGATAGCTTCGGAAATCCTTTTCCGGATTCCCTAAACCCTAAACCCAACGTGTGTGTGTGTGCTCATGTTCCGATGTCTCAATAGGGCCCTGCGGTTTCCCTTCTTGTATGGGGCGGGACAAGGTTGATGGGGTTGAGGGGTTAGGGTTTAGGGCTGCAGGCCTTCCTTTCCCTAGAACCCTTTTTGGGGACCAGGGGCTCAAGCTCAGGGACTAGTGAAACAAACTTACCAACCCATCTATACTACCCTACTGGGACAGCAAAGAGGCTTCTCTTGGCTCCGAAGCCCCGAAACCTACACCCCCCCTCCCCGCCCCCGTGGACATCTGAAGCCCACCCAAGCCTCTAAACCCCCAAACCCGAAACGAAGATCCAGGCTCCCTGGCGCAGTGCATCACGGCCTCGTGGACGCTGTGAAAGAGCCACTCCTGCAAATAGATTCAACCGGCGGCTCATGGTTTGTTACTACGGGTTTTGTTTTAGGGTTCAGGGCTTCTGGTGGCACAGGGTTTGGGATTTAGGCGAGCCTTCCTCGGAGTGCAATGGGGGGATTCGTTGCCCAAAACGGCGAGACTGAGCACCGAAGAGACGGTTGGTTCGTCAGCTGTGGCTCTACGTTCCTCGGTGCTGCCACGTGGGGCTTGATGCACATCCTGGTTGAATTTAGCGGGTCCCTGCCATCGTATTATTTACGCACACACACACACATATATATATACATATATATATATACAAATATAGATATTTATATATATATATATATATTTGTATATATATATATATGAATATATAAATAAATATATAATATATATATATACATGTATATATATATATATATATATATATATATTCATATATATATATAGGTTTTGTCAGGATCTCAAGGTACCAAGAAGCTGCAGCCAACAAGAAGGAGATCCCGGACTGAATCCATTGGCCTCGCCAAGGTAGTCCAGCAGCCCGAACTTCCTCAGTCGGCTCCCTTCAGGGTTTAGGGTGTAGGGTTTAGGGTTTAGAGCCCTGAAACGCAAAACCTTAAACCCTGGGTTCAAAGCATCTACGCGGTGCAAGAAGTGAAGCCGGTGAACCCTAAACCCCCAAACACAGGGGGCAGCGAACTCACTGATGCACCATCTGCTGGCTAATTCCTAGGTGTCGTGCCGGTCGGGTGGGCGGCTTCGGTTGAATTCGGGTTGAACAGAGGGTTGGATTCAGAGTTTGGGGACTTCGTTGCCAGGCAGACCCCGCGCTCGTAAACCCTCTGAACTTTAGAGACAACTCCGCTTGTGGCCAAAGCGTCTGCAGGCTGCGCTCGAGACGCTCACCAACACAAGAGAAGGCGACATCAATGCCTGGAGGATTTAGTGGCTACCCTGAGCCCTAAACCATGTCCACAACCCGATACTTATTTGTGCCAAGGCTTCGGCGTTGGTATAAACTCATAAAAAGATATTTGCATCTATGTATATTCCGGCTCTGTGTGTGCATGCTTTGTACACCGTTTGGGTTAAAGGGGGGTTAGGGGCACCAGAGTTTGGGAGCTTTTGGGCCTTGAAGGCTTCAGGGAAAATCAGCTTGAGACTTCAGTGCCTTGCAAACCCTGAACGCAGAAGCCCTGAGGGTCGAAAAGCCTAAACCCGTCTTAACCTGCAAACCAAGTGTCAGGTCCTCATTCGGATGTCTAGATAATGGGCATGTTTTGCATCTCCATTGTCTACTATTTGCTTAAGATCCCCCCCAAACAAAAACAAAACATGTTAAACTTGTTATTCCTTATAAGGGCAATATAGGGATTACTTTTTTTATAATGCCGTTGGGGTTCCTAACCAGGATACTACCACCACTGGGCAACCTCGCCTACACTGAAGTCGCGAACTCTAAGCCCAAAACCCCAAATTTAGATCCTGGAGCCCTGAGCACCCGAACCCTAAACCCTAGACCCTAAACCCTGAACCCTAAACCCCAGTGATGCGCGTCCTTGTGACCGGAAGTCATGGATAACGCTGTGCAGCACCTGGGCCCAGCTTTCTCCCCTTGGGCTTTTTAGGGCTAGGGAAGCCCAACTGCCTAGAAGTTCCAGGCGTTTAGGGTTTAGGGTTTAGGGTTTAGGGTTTAGGGAAGCCTAACTTCCTGAGGGTCATTGGGGTTTGGGGGGCTTGGGGGTTTAGGGCTCCAAGAGCCGACTGTGCTGTGGCTGGGGGGCTCCGAGGCTTCTAGACGTAGCTTTGTGGTGGTTCAGGGTTTAGGGTTTAGGGTGTAGGGTTTAGGGTTTAGGGTTTAGGGCAGTTTAGGGTTTAGGGTGGTTGCTACTAATTCCTCCAGAGCCCCCCCCTAAACATGAACATATTTTTCCTCATTGTCAGGGATTTCTGCTGCTCGCCAGTGTAAGTACCTGATAAAATCTTAAGCCGGTCAAGCAAACCTTTTGCTTCCATCCTTACCTCTTGGCATGAAATCTGCTGAATGAACGCAGATCAGGTGAATTCGCAGCTCGAAGTCTAAATCACACACAGTGCCCAACCCCGCTTCCTAAACACTTAACCACTAAACCCGAAACCCTCAAACCCTACTATATTATA
This sequence comes from Symbiodinium natans, assembly GCA_905221605.1. Taxonomy (NCBI): domain Eukaryota; class Dinophyceae; order Suessiales; family Symbiodiniaceae; genus Symbiodinium; species Symbiodinium natans. Next base: position 97,481 of record CAJNDS010000968.1, read on the forward strand.
TAGCGGCCTGCATAATTAGAATAGTCTTTTTTTGGGGGGTTTTGTAGTAATAGTAATAATTCGACCGCCTATAAGTAGCTCGTTGGCTTCCATGGACCTCCATTGCGGAGTAGTCCGCGGTGACGACCGGCGTGAAATCCAGGACTAGGTATCTGACTTCACCTCAGCGGCCGAGAGGGTTTAGGGTTTAGGGTTTAGGGTTCAGAGGTTCAGGATGTTGGTTTTGCAGGGTTTAGAGGGCGAATTAGTTAGGATCTAGGGCTTTTAAGGCTTGTAAGGCCCTACCGGAAACTCTGAAAACAAAACGTCATCACGGAGCACCCCATGAAACATGGTGAAGGGTACTGAGCTCTGCAGGTCCCTCTATCCCAGAAGTGGTAGAGCGCGGGAACTCTCACTGTTTCCCTCTGAAACAGCTAGCTTGAACAGGAGGCTCCTTTCTTACAGGGACGCCCCCCCTCCCCCGGATCACTCCCAAATTCAAGGACTCACCCCGAAGCCCCCCACGATATTTCAACCCCAAGCCCCAGCCCCTCCCCTCTCCCCCAGCTTAATGTAGAGCAACCCCCCATTCTTCCCCCCAGCTTAATATTCCAAAACCCTAAACCCTAAACCCTAAACCCTAAACAAGTGACGTTGTCGGGTCCAGGAGTTGTCAGAGTTGCGACGAGACCGACGGACTGGTCTAGGATTTTGGGTTTCGGGTTTAGGGTCGGTTTTTGGTGGTTTGCAGGGTCTAGGGGTTTAGTGGGTTTAGGTTTAGGGTTGAGGGATTTTGGGGTTGAGGTTCGGACATTCAGGACTTTCAGGGTTTCAGCTTATTATTTTTTTTTTTTTGGGGGGGGGGGGGGCTTAGGGCAACAAAGCTCCACATTCCACTCAGACTGGTAAGGGCTTCGGGCTTAGGAGAACCTGTTTTCCAGCCGCCCTGCTGGTCATGCTGGTCGAGCCGCTGATTTCGCGCATATCCTTGGGGCATTGCAGACTCAGAAATCTTGGCTCTCAGCTTGTGAGGTTTACGTAGGGGACTCTCCGATAAACTCGCAGAAGCGAACCTCCTTGAATCTCAGTACCTCAAATGTACCCGAGTCCATCGCCAGACCAGCAACGATTCTGAACCAGTGGAGGGTTCTAAGCTGCTTGAAAGTGCAATGCGTACCGAAGGAAGGGATAAGGTTTGATCTGCCAGGTCTCCGAAATCAGTGTCAGCAGCGAGTCCTCGACGTATGCAACGTTGGCAAAGTACAAGGATCCGCCAATTCGTGCCTCACTCTTTGGCGCTGCGCCCCTTAAAGCTCTTAACGCCCTCAATTAAGGCCTGTAACAAGTAAAGTACTCTCACAAAACCTTGCTCGGCTTGGGGGTGTTCTGCATTGCTCTTGCTTTTTTCCTCTGTCTTGACCCTCGACTCTATCCCCTACCGAAAACTCCAACACCCCAAACCACTAAGGCCCTCAGCCTAAACCCCAAAAGCCTAACAACCCCTAGACCTTGGATGTTAAACGCAACCTGGTCGCTATGAAGATGCCATCCATGAAGGCTCCCTCAGGCGCCTGCAAAATGTTCCGGTAGCCTTCGCATCCACGGGGGTCTTGGTACTCGGTAGCCCAGTAGCCATCTTAGAATAGGGGTACCCTTGGTTTTGGTTGGTTACTCATAAGAACCCAAAACCAAAAAAGGGCAAGGGGTACCACCGGGCTTCCAAGGATGGTGTCCATAGAGGGTCCTGGATAATTCAGGGTTTTGAGGCCCCTGAATGGGGACAGTTTGGTGGGAGGAGACGATAACAAGCCCTTGCGTAGGACTCTCGTCCCCAGGCGTGTCTGAGCTTGGTCGCCTCATCCCTACACCCTCAAACAACAGTTTTCCCAATCTACTGCAATGCTGAAAAAGAAAACTGCAGCGCTTACCCTAAACCCTATTGGGGGGTTAGATATTAGGGGGCAGGAGGGGGCAGGAGTCCCTAAAGCCCAAAAATCCTGGGCTGGGTTTGGGGTTTTTGGGCGTAGGTTTTGAGGGTATTGGGCTATCTTCCCCACCTTCGGGCTTCTTGTGAGAAACCATGTGTAAGCCAAGTGTGTATGTGCGGACATGTGCATGGTTGGAAGCCCTCGCCTTTTTTGCCTCAACTTTACAGCTTCAACCTAAAGTACCTGTGAAGCTGCCTTGAGCCCTTTTGAACCCTAACCCCCAAACCCCACAAGCTGAAACCCTCAACAAGGGTGCAGCATGAACCCTCAGACAAGGGGTTTGGGGTTTAGGGTTTAGGGTTTAGGGAGCATGAAAGGCCAAGCCCCCAAAATCCGGGGGGGCCACTCGACCGAAGCTGAAGCCCTCAAGTACGAGTGGCTGTTCGAGCCCTCGACACGCCAAAGCACCCTCAGCTGCACCGAGGGCTGCTCATAGTGTTCGAGGGCTGTTTAGGGATTTGGGGTTTGGGAGGTTTTGGCTTAAGGGTTTTGGGCTTAGGGTAGGGGGTGTAGGGGCGTTGCGGGTTCGAAAGCGGTTGTAGGGCTCAATGTGTGTGCGTTCATGATCAGGAGCGGCTGGAAACACAGCTTCAAGAAGTTGAGGCAGCCATGGATCTAAGCCACAAGACATGTGCGCCACAAGCAGCACTCGCCTAAGACTTGCGGCGTCGTAAACTGCCATCATCCTCATGTTTTAGGTTTCTAGAGCGTTTCGGCATTTTGGTTTGGACTTTCGGGGGCTTACTTGCCCAAGCTACGGGTCCCTGTCAATTCAAAAACCGAGTGTGTTCCCGTGGCTCCAAAAATTCGCCTCCGAATCAAGCTGAGTACATCCTTCCAGGCAGCTGAATGGGCGGGTGGATAGACTCGTAGATAACAATCAGCAAAGAAAGCCTCGGTTGATCCAAAAGTCTTGGAAGTATCAAGATTAGCCCAGGGTCCAGGAATTTAGGGGTTCGCTTGCAAGCTTGTCATTGTAGGTTCCTGAGCTTTCCCCCCTCGGTCTCAAGAGACTGTTATATCCTACTGCCCCGATTTAGAGAGCTCTGACTCTCTTCATTACCAAGGCTCTTGATTTCTAGGGCGCTGGGCACTGAAGCACCCGAGTGTGCTTTTTTTTTGCATCTTTTGTCTAGGCGTCTGGCTCAGCGCCCTCTTCACCCCTCTGTGGCCACAAACCAAGATTAGCTTAACAAAGCACCGCAATCAAAACAACTCATATGCATGCAAGTATGTGACTACTCTAAAAGGGCGATCTTTGTAAAACTCCTTAAGCAAATCCTAGCGAGCAAACCCAAACACTATAACCTTAGTAAAAATAAATGTGTAATATCCTCTTGGGTTTTATATAAGCAAATAGAAAGAAGAATTCCCAAGCAGAATATAGAAAAAGCCAACAGCTCTCGGACGGCCGGGCGGCAGGGCAGCCAAGCTGATGCCCAAGCGCGGGCCCACGCAAAGCGTGCCGATCATCGCCGTCTGGGAGGGGGATCTCTGAGGATCGAGGCGTGGTGGGGTTTAGGGTTTAGGGTTTAGGGTTTAGGGTTTAGGGTTTAGGGTTTAGGGTTTAGGGTTTAGGGTTTAGGGGGGCCCCTGTAGCCTGCACGTGTTTGGGTTCATGTTTGGGGGGTTTAGCCCTAGACCCTAAACCCTGAAGCCTAAACAATCAACCCCGACAGCTCAACTACACCCTCAAACCTAACCCCTGAATGTGAACCTCAGGAACCTTCTACCCTAAAACCCCTAAACCCTAGCCCCTACACCGTACTATACTCCCCTTAGAACCTTAATAGAAAATATTTCAATATCTTTTGGGTTATATATATACAAACAAAAAATGATTCCCAAACCTAAAGCAGTTCGGCAGGTTTAGGACTTAGGGTTGGATTTGGGAAGGCTGCCCTGGGTCCTCAGGGGCTCCTGAAGACCCCAAACCCGACCGACGGGGCGCGCACCATCCACATTGTGAAGTCGGCTTTCTTCACTCTATACCTGGCGTGTTTAGGGTTTAGGGTTTAGGGTTTAGGGTTTAGGGTTTAGGGTTTAGGGTTTAGGGTTTAGGGCTTAGGGTAGGTCCGCCTACCAACCCTGATTCGAAGCCATCAGCCCCAAAGCCTAAGCTCGGAGGCCTCACACGAAACCTGAATCCGTCAGAACCCCCGCTATCAACCCAGGCCCTGCCATTCTGATCTATAAAGACATCACTTCACACCACACACCCCCTAGCAACCCCAAAAAACCCAAACCTTAACACGAAACTCTCCTGCCTGGGGGTTCATGCGTACTTCTAACCCCCAAAATACAGTCTACTTGCAACCTAGGAACTTCGGGGCTTATAATCGTGCAGTGAGAACTGGGGTTATCAGTACCCTGAACCTCCAAGTGGCCTCCCCCTCAAAAAATCTGTTTCCCTAACCTACTATTTGCTGAAGAACCCCCCCCTCAAAAAAAAACATCCTTATATTACCCTTATAAGAATATTCTGTTTTTGTTACTGTTAATAAATTGATTTATTATTTTATTTTATTTTGTTTGTTCTTTTTTTTTTTTTTTTTTTTTTTTTTTGGGGGGGGGGGGGGTTGTTCTTCAGCAATTCGAGGTAACTGCTGCCGCATTTGGGCCCGAGCAAGTTCATGGCCACGTCATAGGCCACCAACTTGGAGACGGAACCTTGTCTAGGGTTGAGGATTTGGGGTTCAGGGTTTAGGGTTCAGGGTTTAGGGTTTAGGGTTTAGGACTTGGGGTTTAGGGTTTTTGCATCTTACCTTAAGACCTCATAACCCACCCTTCTTGTAGGTGACCATTCTTCGGGGAAGCTTCGAGGTCGAGTCAACGTCCTCGCCGAGAAGACCATCAGCTTGCTTGGATTCCCTCCATAATGCACACCCGGGTCCTAAGCCCCTAGTTCTCCAAACCCTAAACCCTAAACCCCAAACCCCAAACCCTAAACCCCAAACCCCTAAACCTAAACCCAATCCCCTAACCACTAAATCCGCCTAAACCCCCAAAGGGCTCCGAGAACAAAGTAGGCTTTTTCCATATAAATAAATTAGGGTTTATATTTCTTGTACCCCCCCAAAAAGGACACCCAGTATATACACTCGCAAATAGTAAAAGGGAACCTTATATACACTCCCCAAGAACAGAAATAGAAACCCTGCTTCATATCAGGGGAAGTCGAGGGAATTCGGGGGCTCGAGTTCAGCCCTACGCCGGAGTATTGAGAGGGCTCGGGGTGTCCGGGCTGGGCAAGACTGGGCGTCCGGGCTCACCACGATCGCCGCCAGCGCGAACTTGGGTAAGTAGTAGAACAACCTGAGTGGCTCTGCGGGGTTTAGGGTTTAGGGTTTTGGGACTGCTTCCTCAGTAGCCCAAAACAAAGCCCTGGTGGGTACTATCAATCGGCTTAAATGGAGCCTAGCTTGGTAGAAAGGTTCCAGTCACTGCTTGGGTCTTTACAGCACTAGGGGCTTAGGGACTCAAGGCTTCTGGCTCTCGAAGATGATGTTCATGTTCAGGGTTCGGGTGAGTTGAGGGTTGCTTCATCCTTGCTTCTTTTTGTTGAGGGGCTTCGGGTTTAGGATGTAGCGTTTGGGGTTGGCGAAGATGAGTCACGGCTTGTGTCAGCCTGGAAGATCCTGGTAGACGTAGGAAAACCGGTAGCAGCAAACTTGCTCCACTGCACCTCTCACACCAGATTACAATTCCACCACACAGCCTCAAAGAACTTACTCTTTGGGCTTGTTTTTAATTCAGGCACTTGAGGTCCTGATCGTGTGTGTTCTGAAGCGTGTGTGTGTGAGAGAGAGAGAGAGAGTGTAAGCGTAAGTGTAAGTGTAGGTGCAAGTGTAAGTGCAAGTGTAAGTGTAAGTGTATGTGTTTATATATGTGTATGTATATATGTGTATATGTAGAAACATCTTTACAAATGCATAAGACTGCTAACATAACAAACGGAATTATGTAATGTAACACAACATACAGAGCATATTCCCGATAACAGAGGCTAGAAGTTTGAGCACCCCCCCCCCTCACCCACCCACCCACTCCGAAACAAGAACAACAAAAAAAACAAGAACAAACAAACAAATCCTGGGACTTCGCACGGTGTGAGGTAGAGCAGCGCCAGGAAGGACAATGAAGCTGGCGGCAGGCTTTGGGTTTGGAGTTTCGGGGTCTTTAGTCTTCCTGCAGGCTCTCCTATGGATTCCTTTTGGCCTTCTTTAAAGGGGAGTCAAAATGCAGTCCTACATAGGAGTTTTTGGGGTAAGGCGAAGGTATGCAGTTTAGGGGTGTATGAGTCGACGTGCAGATGCAGAGGGCAGTCGGGATCCTGAGTGCACTGAGAGCACTTTTCCTCATCGTCCCATGGCCTTTGAGGGACTGTTGAGGTGTCGCGAAAGGCTCGAGGGCCAGGGCCGGGCCTCACCTGACTCCCACAAGCCCGGCATCTCCAAGTCGGAGCCCTGCAGTTCGTGGCCGACGCCGTGTCCATCGTATGCGGTGCAAGTGTCTTGAGTCGCCATGCATCACAGCTGCATCGTCCACAGGCCGCCTTCGGCATCAAGGACCATAATCTCCCTTTTGCTGGGGAGGAAGCAGGAGGCACACATGCAGAAGGAATCGGAGAAGCCATCAATGGTGAACTCCACAGCGCAGACCAAGTCTCCGGGGAGATCTGAGTATGTCACCTGGGACATCATGGGTTTGATGGCCAACAGACAGATGGCCACCCTTTCTTGCTTTTGTCGGGATTTGCGGATTTGTTGGGTGAATATAACAAAAAGGAAAAGGACCTAAGTAAACCCTAAATGAACGTCATGAGATCCCCGATGATTCTCACGCAGATGAGAACTGAGTCCCCCCTCCCGCCCCCCCCCACCCCCCTGCGGGTTCACAAGTCAGTGGATTCACTGTTCACAAGTCAGTGGAGTCACTGCGGCTTGGGGCGGTTTAGGGTTGAAGGGCTTGGGGTTCAACGCTGACATCCAGGCCAGGCTGCATTCCAAGGCTTTCCTCCAGGCTGCTGGGACGGCATGAGGCAACGGACCTAGGTTCTCCAGCCTCCTAAGGGTTTAGGGTTTAGGGTTCCCTTTCTTGTTTAAGCCGTTTCATACGTGACTCAGAATGCCGAAAATGCCGAAACAGGGGAATAAGGGTACCGTACTATCTCAGGCTATACTCCCCTGAGAACCTTACTCGAAAAATTATGTTACATATCCTTTTGCGCTTTATAAAAACAAAAATTAAAAAATGGGATATAGCAGGAACGTCGGGACGAGGCACATGGCACGAAGCATCTGGCAGCCCCAGCTCCGCGGCAATCTCTCGGCCCCTCTTGATTTCTTGAGGGGGGGAAGGGCCGGAATTGGGTTGAGGGTTGAGGATATCTCGGATAAACCCTCTGTTTAGGAACTTGGGGGTCTTAGGAAGACTACAGTAGGAGGTTGCGTCGTTTGGGTTTGCAGCAGCAATCAGGGGGGAAAAACGTAATGTTGATGTGCCCAGATTCTCGTCGCTGAAGGACAGCCCGCTGGCATCGTAAAGCAGGTACAGCTGCCGGGTGTGCCTCGCCCCACAGAAGACCCCCTGACATGCTTGGGACGCCTCATAGGTTTTTTGTTTTGGAGCTCTAAAAGCCCCAAATCCGTAGGGTTTAGGGTTTGCCCTAAGCCCCAAACAGCGTTATAGGGCTGAAATTATGTACCATGCATTTTTTTGCTGCTAGCGCAACCGGCGGAGCAAGAGCAGCTCGATTTGCCTGCTCATTTGCTTCAGCCCTAAGCTGTGAATCCACTGAATCAGGCTTGGCATGAGGGTTTAGGGTTTAGGGTCTCTAAGGGTGGTTTGCACGAGATGCCTGATTAGCAACTACGGGATCAGTGATCAAACGACACCCCGAAAAGGCACCGCATTTGAGCCCACCACCCCCATGCCGTTCGGTCTTTGTAGGACCCTAAACCGCAGACCCCAACATAACAATACACAACCCTCAGCCCTAGACTGTAAACTACTGTTTGCTTAAGAATCCCCCAATATATATATATATATATATATCTGTATAAACATTCGTCCCTATAAGGGTAATAAGGGGCTATTTATATTCTGTTTTTGAGGTTCTTAATATTCTGTTTTTGAGGTTCTTAAGCAAATAGTAGTAAACCCTAAACCGCCCTCAACCCTAGACGAGGCCCTAAACAGTCCTCATCCCTAGATCAAACCCTGAACCACCCTCGCCTCTGGACTAACACAACCCTGAGCAGCCTTCAATTCTGAAACCCTGGACAGCCCCAAAATAGGGGTCGGAATAATTACTACTATTTCTCCCTTTTGGTCTTTTTGTTTATTCTACCACAACCCCCCCCCCAAAAAAAAAAAAACTACTCCCACTATTAATATATGTTTAATGAATTCAAATACATATGGTGATTTAAAACAAGAAATGCATTAAGGCCCCAGTAGTAAGCCCGAAACTCGGGCTTCTGGGACTGAAGGGCCGAGCCGCAGATCCATGACGATGGATTTGTCCGACACCTGGCCTCAGTGGCTGAGTTTTAGGGTTTAGGGTTTAGGGGTTCAACACCTGTCCGCTGACGCCGGCGGCGTGTTGGATGGTTTTGGGGGAAGGAACCCTCCCACCCCTCCCTTACACCCCCAAAAACCTTAAAACGCGGGGGGGGGGGGGGGGGGGGCGGGGGGGGGGGGGGGGGGGCGCAGTGGGGGGTCGGTGCACAATTTTTTCATAGGCCCGACCACAGGCTGTTCAGCCCCTTTGCCCACCACCCCCACCCTCCCCACCCCCCTCCTACCCCCAAAAAAACTTAAGGGGGGGGGGGAAGGGGGGGGGGGGGGGGGGGGGGGGGGGGGGGCGGGTGGGGGGTCAATGCACAATTTTTTCAAACCCTAAACCCCAAACCTTTTCCCTACAGCCCAACCAAACCTGCCCCAAAGGTCGAACCCAAAGCCTTAAGGCTACCCTAAAGACAAGAGCATTAGACCCACAGAGGCTCAAAACCTGGAGTGAGGGTTCTTGAGGGATTAGGGTTCTGGGTATAGGGTGTGGGGTTTAGGGTTAGGGGTTTGGGATTTAGGGACTAGGGTTGAGGTTTCAAGGGGGGGGGTGCCTATGTTGCAACCTTACGCCAACCACTCCAACAGTTCGAAGCCTCTACTCCCCCATTCCCACAACACGGCCTCAAACCCCCGAACCCTGGTTTGGTTCAAACCTAAATAAGGGCCTTGCAGGAAGCTAGGGCTTCGGATTTTGGGCTTCAGGTTTCGGGTTCAAGGCCTAAAGGGCCTACGCTTGACGAGGAGATGTACAACTCCACACAAAAAGAAGCTGCTTAGCGTCGAAGTGGCAGGAGAAAGGCTCTTTGCCGTGAGGAGTCACAGCGAACAAGTCCTGCGGGTTTAGGGTTCAGGGGCGCAGAGAACCCTAAGCCCTTGAAACTCACCATAACACCCTTCGGGTGCTGTGTTTCGCGTAGGTCCCCTCCTTATGAGCACCCTCAACCTTTGCCCCCTCTGCTCACCCCAAACCCTAAACCAGAACTTTAAATCCAGACCCCTACCCCCCCCACCCCCCACCCCCGCCCACCCCATTCCTGCCAAAGCAAGCAGGTTGTCGGCTGGAAGGTTTCCAGGCAGAGGGCGTAAACACCCTGAAGCGTCGCTATAAAGATGGCCTGATGGCCAGGGATGATGCGACTTAGGGCTAGTAAGGGGTTGAGGGCTTTAAAGGGTTAGGGTTAGTAAAGGGGTTTAGTTTTTAGCAGACGGGCGCAGTTGCGCGGCAGTTTTTCAAGCCTTCTTTAAGGGGTGGTCAGTGTCGCCATGCTGAAAAGACTGTCTTCGGCATGTCATGCTTGCGACTGCTTTTTCCGACTCTTTGCAAGCACTCACAGCGGTGGCGACGTTTTTGCGTCTGCGTAAACGTCATTCAGGTCTTTTCCCTGTGTTGTTAGCATGATAAGCATTAAAACGGTTTCACAACAGTATGAACGCTGAAAACGTCCATGTTACCAGTGCGTGCGCATGGCCAGAGCATGCATGCCCGATGATAACGTCCATATCAATTTTGTGGGGGGGCCCAGGCTTTGCTTCTACACATTTGAGTTTTTAGGGTTTGGGGTTGTTCGGGGTTTGTGGATGGGGGGGGGGGGGGGGGTTGTTTGTTTTTTCGGTTTTGGGGTTCGGGTTCCTTTTCCCTCCCAACGACGAGATGGACTCCTTGACTGCCCCTTGAGGGTTCAAAAATGTGGACTCCAGGGCTAGGCCTAAGATAGAAAGGGGGGGTCTTTCTGGAGGGGCAAAATAGAGAACCTGGACCCGAAAACGAAAGGAAGAAGGGCCTACGTACTCTGGGTCCGAATATCGGGTCCTTATCATAGGGGCTGATGGACCCAGTCATCCTTGACCCTTGAACACCCAACACACTACGAACCCTGATTCCTGGGGTTGCAAATTGAGGTGGGCCGGGGATTTCCACAAAGCCCTGAATCCTGAACCCTAAACCCAAACTAAACCCTAAACCCTAAACCCTCAACGCTCTGCCCTATACTGCAAGGGAATAGTTCGAAACACATGCCCGTGGACAAGCCACGCCTCGCCAGTGGGGTCCAGGCCTGCATGCGCTTTTGTCGGTTGAATTCTAAGTGTCTGTAAACCCCCAAAGGGTTTAGAGTTTAGGGGTTAGGGTTTAGGGTTGGGGTTTAGGTTTAGAGTTTAGGGGTTAGGGTTTAGGGTTGGGGTTTAGGGCTTCCCTAAACTCTAAACCTCCAAGTCCCCAAACCTAAACCCTAAACCCCCTCCGACTGAACCCTAAATCCCAAGTCCCTATAAGCCCCATATCGTCTATTGAAAGTCGTGGGCGTGGCCTAGAAAGCGCGGATGCCACGCGTGTGACCGCCAGGGAGCACGTTCCCGCTGCGGCTTCGTGTCCTTGAAGGGATCCCAAGCTCTAAACGCTAAACCCCTACCAACTATCTACCTTTTGTTGTACTATTGCAATAAAACCCTTTATAGGATTCTCAGGCAACTTACAAAAAAGTAGGTTTTTGGTTCTTAGGGTTCTTCAAGTGTAAGGCTTAAGTATCCCTAAAGGACTCTTACTGTGGCCCTCTTGTTCCCTTTAGAAAGGCTTGCTACTAGGGCCCTGTATTCAAGGGTGCAAACTTAAGGGGTTTACCTTGGGAGGAGGGGAGGGGTGCTTGTAGCTTTGGGGTTCAGGGGTCTGCCTTGTGAATTAACGCCGCCATGCGTTTCTGTTGTGCTCTGAACCTCTTTACAAGACTGGGGGGGCTTCTTGGCCCCCTCAACCCTGAGCCCTGCACCCGAAACCCTTGCCCAGCGAGATGAGGTCAGACTAAGGACCGCAACCCCAAACTCTCGCAACCCTGAGCTCTGAACCACTCGGGGGTCCAGCAACTGGCGCCGCTTCTGGGTTAATGAGTGGTCGTCAGCCACAGAAAGCTCCTTGGCCCATTCGGGTTTAGGGGCATGTCGCAGAACTCTGGTTTCAGGAGATTCCTGGCCCAAAGACCACGATAAGACAAACATATATTATATATAGATATACGCACACATTTGTGCCCTAAGACTTATCAACCCTAGACCCCACACCCCAAACCCCGAACCCTGAACCCTTAAACCTTAGGCAATTCTGGGGTTGGTCAGAAATTCTTAGGACTACTAGGCCCGTTTATAGGGTTTAATGTGGGACCCTCATTAATGTGTAGGGCCCCCCGCCCCCCTGAACAGTCGAGGCGTGGATGGGATCCTTATTACACGCCCCCCGGGGCTTATATGATTTTAATAGGGAGGAGTTTAAAAGGGGCAGCGATGCCCAGCATCTTCTTTAAAGGCGCGCTGCGTGGGTTTTTCTTACGGCGCCCGGGCGATTTGACTTTAAAGCGGATCCCCCAAACAGTCAGGGGATCCTGAATAATTCGGCCAACTTGACTTTAAAGAGGGCCCCCCTACTAAACAGGGTCCAACATTAGGGTGTAGGGCCTAGTCTGACTAGACGGCCTTGTTAGGGGCCTTTGGGTTTAGGGTTGCGTCGCCTGGCTCCAAATCTGCGAAGCTCCTGGTCGCTCAGCATTGTCTCAGCCGCTCAGCATTGTGCTGGAAGCTGTAGCCGCGGCCATGCTCTTTGCCGATGAACGGCCGGTGCTTGTCGAAGCTGTAGTGCAGACTCTGGTCGGGCCCGGGAGGCGACCGCTGTCAGTGCCCCGATATCCCTCAACCGAAGCATGTGCCCCTAAATCGTGCTAGGATCGCTATTACATTGTCAGGAGTTCATTCTGGGCTGGAGTGTGTGGAGTCCTTCGAGGAATACGCCAACATGGCAGCTGGCAAGCCCTATCATCCCTACAAAAGACACCCTATAAACCCCTGTCACCCTATAAACTTTGTGAAAACCCTATGAAACCCTGCCAACCCTAAACCCCAGCATCCTGAAAAGCCGAAGATCCTGACCCTCTGCAGGGGCTACGTCGCTGCTTTTCCTTCCGCGATGTCAACGAACACAAACAATTCTCATGTGGAACCCTGTTATGGAACCAGGGCAGCGTAAAGAGCCACTATACCCTAACGTTTAGGGTTTAGGGTCTAAGCTCTAAACCCATTGACTGAGGCTTCGTAAGGGTCAATTTACGCCTTCTAAGGGCTCTTTACACCCAAACCTAAACTTTAATGCGTGCACTCAAAACTGCTCACTAAACCCTAAACTCAAAACCCTGCACCCAGCGTTGATGAACTCCAAGGTTTAGGGGTTAGTACTGTATATATAGAGTTGATATCCTGCAGGCTACGAAGCCAATGGTGGTTCGAAGACTGAAGGCTTGGGTTTAGGGTTTAGGGTTCAGGGTTCAGCAGGGTTTAGGGTTTAGTTTAGGGCTGTGGTTTGGGGCTTGGGCTTAAGGGCTGTAGGCCTGAGGATTTTTAGGGTTCAGGGTTTCCAGCTTTTGTTTTTTTTCGGGGGGGGGGGTTTAGGGAATTAGGGATTTAGTTAGGGCTACGCTTGCCAAACACTCCCTGGCCCATGTCATCCCATGTCCGAGCCATGAGAGCCATTGAAACGATTCTAAGTCATAGGCAAGTTGTTGGGAGGCTTCCCAGAAACAAAACATAAAAATCCCTTGAACCCACATGATGTAAGAAACCATGCACACACAAAACTGCAGTAAGCGCGCAGCCCATGACTTGTCCAGTAGAAACAGAATCTCCTCTTCCTCCACCCTAGCCGTTTCGGTTGTGACGGCAGATGACAGCTCTTGACTCGAGAACGCTAACCCTCCTAAACCTTCGAGTCTAGGGTTTGCCTCAGTGCGAATGCAAGCCTCCGGCCGTTCTGCAATTGCGGGGAGGAGGAGGAGGCGCGAAGCGTTAAAGCTCCATAGCTCTGTGCCGAGTAAAACGCGACGGAACTGATGACTCACGTCGCGCAGGAAGCATTCTTGGATTCCCTAAACGGGAGTATAGTAGTATAGGGTAGCGGGCCTAATTTTAGGGTTCAGGTGGTCCCCAACGCGTGGTCCAGGGGAGTGGTGAGCTTGATACAACTTCACCTGGAGCCCATTGCAGCTCTTTGCTTCTGCTCATCTGTGCAAGAAGCATCTGCCCGTCCCCCCATGTCCGTGCCATGCGTTCCAAACGGTACCTAGTGGCCACTTTCATCCCGAGACACCGCTCCTTTTGAAGCGCAAGTCCGGATTGCTGGGCAAAACTCGACTCACTTGGAGAAGCCCAGAAGCTAAAACCGATCCAGCAGAACATTTAATAAAACTCGTGTCCGAGGCAGCTCTGCTTGCAGCTCCCTTGCGTGGCAGGACATCGGCGCCGCTTCTTTCCCAGTCAAACGGCTTTTCGGAGGCTTCGGTCCCGGAAACACAGCACAGCCAGCCCGTAGACAGCACTCCAACTGCTTGGATCCGGGAAGTCGTCAGGCAACCTCCATGCACACAAGGCTGCCACAAAGCTTCTTTCACAAAAGTGCTGAAAAGGCGGAAGGCTCCTCCTCCTCCTCCCTCCTCCTCAACCAGCAGTGAAAGGGCCCTCATAGGGTTTTTAGGGAGGCTTAGGGATTAGGGTTGAGGGTCTATAGGATTGGCCTTCTGTACGAAAGGAGGCCTTCAACAATCTGCAGGAGGAGGATGAGCCGCAACCTACACATGGGAACCCATTCTGGTAGTGCACGGCGCTCTTGCAGGTTCGACGAGAGTGGGGAAGAGAACTGAGGCAAAACCTACGCTAAACCCTAAACCCTAATTAACAGTACCGGTTGCATGAATATTCCGAAACGCTAAAACCCCAAACCCTTACTGCACGATCACCCTGAACCCACCGCCTAAACCCCTCCTTGCCCAAAAAAATGGACCGACTGCTGTGATACAAGGACCCCTGGGGTTGGCATGGACTCTTGTTGCTTAGTAGCCCAGTAACCATATTATACTAAGGGCACCCAGATTTGGGTTGGTTACTTTATAAGGGAACCCAGAACCCAAAAAAAGGGTAAAGGGTACCACCGGGCTAGCAAGGTTGAGGACCTTAGATGAAGCTTGGGGCTTTGGGGGTTTGAGGGGCTTATAGGGTCTACAGGGTTGAGGCTTCCAAGTTACCCGGGAAAAGATGGCTTCTTTCTCTTCGTTCACGGCTGTTGACTAAGGCAGCGAATTCCTAAACCCTAAACCCTAAACCCTAAACCCAAAACCCTAAACCCTAAAGCCTAAACCCTAAACCCTGACAAGGTGGGGCAGAAAGGGTATGATGGTACTGCAGAGCATCCGAAGATGGATACGTATCCATCATTCCAAGCTACGGAGGCACGCTCTTCCGGGGGCTGTTGGGTCTTTGAGTTCAGGGTTTAGGGTTTAGGGTTTAGGGTTTAGGGCTTAGGGCTTACGGGTTAGGGCTTCGGGTTTGGGGCTTACTTAGGACTTAGGGTTGAGGGTTTGAGGAGGGAAGTCCTTTAAGTAAGGCAGGCGTACAGCCTAGGGCTTTCGGGACATGGCTACGCTGGACAGAGAAGTGTTGCTGGACTGGGGCCTCTAGGGCTTACTGCTCAAACAGGGTCTAGTGACTTAAGGTCTTGTTCTGTGCAAAGCATGCAGGAAGGCGCCCTCGCGTGCTCCACCTGCGTAACTCTGGAAGCTACGCAGCAACCACGCAAGCAACTGCCACGGCCTGTGGTGCTGCTGTGAGGCTCAACTGTACAACCATTTCTGAGCTCTTGCATGAGAGGACTCCCCCTGCAAATAAACCTTACCCTTAATGACCAGGAGAAGGACGGGCGGTTCGAACCCGGCTAGATGTCCCTAAAGCCCTCACAGCCTCCAAAGCCCTGAGCCAAACCCAAGATCTTTAACCCTGAGCCCCAAACCCTGCACCTCCTAAACTCTAAACTCGAAGATAAAGCCTCACCCCACATCCAACCCAAAAGCCTGGCTAGCCAAGCCTTGAGGACGCCTATAGGGCTTAGGGTTCGAGGTTTAGGGTTTTAAAGAATCCCTAAACCCTAAACCCTAAACCCTAAACCCACTTCCACCCGGGAGTCTCACGGCAGCCTCACGGCCTTGACAGCTTTGCTGGGCACGGCAGCCGCACTTGAAAATCCAAAACCTATTCCTACTCCTTCAAAGGAATGAGGGAATTGGGGGGCTCCTTGGCTCCCCTCCACACTGGAAGGGAGCAGGTAACTCCCTCCTTCCCTCCTTCCCTCCTAAGATGGCACTTGGTTTCTTCTGTGTTTCAGGTCTCAGAGCAGGAGAGATACACCCGCGTCCGAGATCCGGATTTCAGGAGGTGGGCGCAGGCTCCTCAAGAGGAGCAACTCACTCCGCACCTCGAGTGGAACGGCCCGCATGCAGAAGTGGACCTGTCCCAGAGCTGCTCTTTCCTGCAGCTCCATTTACCTACTGTTTGGGGGGGGGGGGGTAAGAGTGGGTAATGACCCCATTTCGGGGGTTCTCACTGCCATTTTGTCGCGGGGGCTAGAACTACTACTTTGTAGAAGGTTTGCGAGTCCTGGGCTGGTGGTGGGTGGACAAAAGCCTCCAGGGCTTCGGGTTTCAGCAGGGTGTTGACAGTCTAACGGACCAACTTTTTTGCTCACAGAAGCCGATAGCCTCTAAACCCCAACCCTGGAGGCTAACTACACCCTGAACCAAACCCTAAACCCTAAACCCTAAACCCTAAACCCTAAACCCTAAACCCTAAACCCTAAACCCTAAACCCTAAGGCTCCCTGAGATGAGCCCTCCCAAGAACAAAGACCTCACGAAAACCAAGGCACCAGCTGCGTAAAGGACATCCGCGAGATGACTTTCTCCTGGACTGCTCTCGCAGTTGAGGGTTCAGGGTTTAGGGTTTTAGGGTTTTAGGGTTTCAGGGTTTCAGGGTGTTAGGGTGTTAGGGTTTTAGGGTTTATGGCTTCAGCCCGGGTTTCAGGGTTTCGGGTTTGGGACTTAGGTTTTTCTTTCGGGTTTTGGGTTTGACGGTTGAGGGTTTCGGGTTCCAGGGCGTTTAGGGTTTAGGGTTTAGGGCTTAAGGGGCTTGTCGGATTCATAAAGTATATAGGGTTCTAGATCATAGGCTTAGGCTTCAGACCAGGTAGGCTTAGGGTTCCGGCTTGTGGAGACCTTTAGGTTTAGTCTTCATGGGTGTGACGCTGCCGGTCAAAATAGCGGACTTCTCCTTTCAGTATTTCAGGCCACCCAATACCCTAAACCCTACCAAGCCCTAAATCCCTATTTCCCTACACCCCCTAAACCCTGAAACCCTACACCTACTAAGCCCTAAACCCCTAAACTTACACCCCCCCCCCCCCCCCCCGCTAAACCTTCAAACCCTACAAGCCCTAAAACCCTAAACACACCCTTAAAAACCCTAAACCCCTAAAACCCCAAACCCGAAAACCCTAAAACTCTAAAACCCTAAAACCCGAAACCCGAAAACCCTAAATCCTAAAACTTGGGATGTTGCCCTGTATACTAACAGTCCTCAGCAGGGATTATAATGGGGGGGGGTACAGTAGGGGGTACACCCTCAACCCTAAACCCCAAACCCTGAACCCTGAACCCTGAACCCTCAACCCTCAACCCTAAACCCTAAGTAAGCCCTAACAGAGGTGTGAAGCCGGTCCAGGCCACGCGGGAGAAGAGCTGGCTCTGGTGGATCTTCCCCCAGCTCTGCCTCTAAGAGCCTCACTCAAACGACGACTTCGGGGTTTAGGGTTTAGGGTTTAGGGTTTAGGGTTTAGGGTTTTGGAGTTCGGGTTTTTGGGGTTTGGGGTTTGGAGTTCGGGTTTTTGAGCAAGACATCTGCGGTAGAGAGCTGAAGAAGCCGTTGGGCTGCACATGCACGATGCGTTTACGCTTTTCTGGGATGGCCCTTAAGACCCTCTGGCTTTAGGGTTTAGGGTTTAGGGTGATTCTCGAAAACCCACTAAGGGCAAACAAGAAATGTCCCAGGGGCCCACCTAGTGTTAAGCTTTCGGTCTTGCAGTCCGCGCACGCAATCTGCGCGGCAACGAACTCGAAACTCGGGTCTCGGTCTCCATGTGTCTTGTTTTGCAGGTACATGCCTAAACCCTAAACCCTAAACCCTAAACTCTAAACCCTAAACCCTAAACCCTAACGGAAACATTTCCCACTGCAAGCTTGCAGAGTCGGCGGGTGCAAAAGAACGGCTTTGTTTTCAGAGATGGGCTGCTTTTGAAAATTTTGGCCCCAGTGCTTCGCACGCCAGACTTCTGAAGTCAACAACCAGGTTCAGGGTTTAGGGTTTAGGGCTTACCAAAGCCCGATCCTAAACCCTAAACCCTAAACCCTAAACCCTAAACCCTAAACCCCCCCCCCCCCCCCCGCCCCCGCCGCCAAGTGTAGGGGCGAAAGCACCCTTGAACCAGCAAAGTCGCCCCTGAAAGGGATGTGGGGCTTTCGGGTTTAAGGTCATCTAAACATAAACCGTGGAATTAGGCATTTTTTTCGTGAAATTAAGCACGCCTAATTCCACGAAAGACGTGCCTAATTCTGCAAAAGTGTGTGCCTTAATGGCCTGTCGGGCACACACTTTCGTGAAGCTAGGCACGTCTTTGTGGAATTGGCGCGTGTTTCGTGGAATCAGACACGGCTTTCACGGGGCATGGGCACAGACCTTTGTGGATTAGGCACAACTTTCGTGGAATTAGGCACGCCATAGGCCAACTGGAACTGGTCCGTGGGCTTTAGGATTTAGGGCTATAGGGCTTTGGGCTTCTGGATTTTTCAGGCTAGTGGCTTCTTAGAGCTTGCTTAGGGTTTCGAGGAGGCCCTAAGGGGCCACTGGGCCTTAGGCTTGACGCTGAGGTAACCCTCGACCCTAACCCAGACAAGGCGCCGGATGATCTTGCTCGCCTCGCCAAGCAGGCCCACACTTCGGGCCCCCTGCCTTATCTTCGGCAGAAATATGGCAAGCCGCTCCTGCTTTCTTAGGGTTTCGGGTTTCGGGTTTAGGGTTTTTGATGGGCCCACCCCTGATGTACCAAAAACAACCCAGGGCCCCTACTTCCCAACCCTCGAAAGAAGCTAGGGGATCATAATCAGGGACCATGTAAACTGCCCTTAGATTTGCAGGCCCTTTGGGGGCTTATGATCGGTACGCTTGCAGTGAGAACAATCACTAGTCACTGAGGTAGTTCACAGTGGAGGTGCCATGAAGACCACAAAGCACAAAACCCTAAACCCTAAACCCTAAACCCTAAACCCTAAACCCTGGGTCCTTGTCATCCATTCTCCTCAAAATGTCCCTTTGCTTCTTGTCCGGCTTCGCAAAGTGTTCGTGCGGCAAGTGGCAAAACCTCAGCCAAACCGAAGTGTCTTGGCCCGAATTCAACGGAAAGCTGGCAGAGCACAAGTACAACGAGTTTGTATGTCGGAGTGTCCATTTGTAGTACTCTTATGTGAACCCTACCAAATCGGGCTTTTGTGTACCTACTTCAAACACTGTGTCACAAATGCACCGGTAAGTCTCTTGAATGTCCCAAACCCCAAACCCCAAACCCCAAACCATAAACGCAGTTTAAGCACTGGCAATCAGCTCCTGCTGGGCAGTGTCCGTCCTTCGTAAAGTACACGCACGGTCGGCTGCACAACTCCGGATGACCATAGCTGCCATCCGACCTTTGTGTGGGTTTGGGGTTTAGGACTTAGGATTCAGGGTTTAGGTTTTAGGGTTTAGGGTTCAGGGTTTAGTTTGGGATTGAGGCTGCAAGACTACGTACTTTGCTGACTCCACAACAAACCAATTCGGAAGTAAGGTAAATGCTACGGGCCTTGAAGCGTACGGGTTGCGGACTGATGTTGGCATGCCAACGCAAGCACTGGCAAATACTCTTAAACCCGACACCCACATAGTGTAGATGGGCCTGCCTGACCCTGTCGGGTAGGATTTTTGACTTGAAGAGGACGTCGGTCCCGCAGCACGCCTCCTCTATGGATCCTTCGTTCATGAACCTAACCCACCCTAAGCCCAAAACCCTAAACCCTGAACCCCAAAATGAGTTCAGGACCCTCCGAAGCAAACACGTTGCCACGACTCTGAGAAATCAGAACATCGAAAGCGCCCTGTAGGAAGTTAGGGGTTTGGGGAACCACAAGACCCGAAACCCTAACCCCTAAGCCCTACAGCCCAAACCCTAAAAACTAAGTCCCAAACCCCGGTCTTAGCGGGCCTGGAGGAGGATAGCTGCCCTAGTCTGCATCGCGACACTTCACCATACACCCTGAAATCCTAACCCCTGCAATCTCCCAGGTAGGGTGTAGGGTTTATGGTCTAGGAGTCCAGGGCTTTAGGGTTAGCACTATAGAATGAACCCCCCGGAAACCCCAGCATAAACCCTACAAGCCCTACACAACACACCTTCGACATCCCCATTCTCTTTGCGAACCCCGAGTTTGCAAGGTCTCTCAAGGCATTCATCAACATAAGCTTCCTTCAATGCGAGCTGGCCGACCGACATGCGCAGAGCCCTCCCCGAGATGTTAGAAAGGCTTTCTTGATGCTTCATTGTAAAACTTAAACATTTTCTAGCAATAACATACACCCTCAACCCCTTATGAAGTAATAGAATATGAGCCGCAAGGCATATGATGGCGCTTTGAGACTGAAGACCTTAGGCTACTTTTGGGGTTAGGGGTTGTAGGGTTTGAGGGTTTGAGGGCTTCGGGTCTAAGGCTTACAGTAGGCTGCTTTCAGGTTTAGGGTTGTAGCTACATTTCTTGGTTTGGGGCTTTGGAATTTTGCTAACCCCCAAACCTTCAACCAAAAGTAGGCTTTAGGGTTCAGGAATTCTCAAGGTAGCCAAGCGACGACCACGGCCACAGCTCTTGCAGACTTGGTCCGCTGTTTGCTGCTGCCTTCCTCCGGAGTTGAGGTTTCGGGTTCGAGGTTTTTTATTAGTCGATAAGGAACCCCCAAAAATTTCAAATAGTAATCCCAAGATTGCCCTTAGAAGGAATGACATTTTTCACTTTTTGGGGGGTTCTTTGGCAAATGGTAGTTATTTAAGGCTCATCAACCCTAACGCAACCCTAAGCGAACCCAAGAACTAGCGGAAGGAGCCCGTAAACAAACGACATCATGATGACTGTACAAACCTTGCCGGGCCACAAACCCGGAACCCTCAACCCTCGAGGCGTAGGGTGGCGTAGGGTCGAGACAAAACCCGAACAGTGCGACGACCTCGTGGGTTCGTGGCGCTCCATAGTCGACTTCGCAGGTGGTTACAAGTTTAGGGCTTTTTGTAGGGCTTAGGGTTCAGGGTTTGGGGTTTTTAGGGCTTAGGGCAACTCGAAAAACCGACACCCTCGGGCACTTTGTGTTCTCCCGAGAGCAAGATCTGCACCCTACGCACGAATCTTGACTATCAAAACCTACTGAGCCCGAACTAGGGTGTAGCAGGGACAGGGCTTGAAAAGTTTAAGGGTTTACGGCAAGTTTACGGCCCACCCGAAGTTGAACCCTTCCCCAAAGCTTCTGAGCCCTGAACCCCTACTTGGATGATCGGGGGGCTTCGTAAGTTGTAGTTCAGGGTTTAGGGTTTAGGGTACAACTTGGGTTTCTCCTACTTAATAAGCAACGACTTGCTAAGTCCCCCGAGCCTCAGCCGCCCCAACAGCCTGAACTCTGAAGCCCGCGCGTGGAAAAAATAAAATCCAAGAGCCCTCAAACCTAGACCCTGAACCCCCACAAAACCCTTAACCTAAACCCGACACCCCACACCCCACACCCCAAACCCTAAACCCTAAACCCAAAACCCAAAACCCTAAACCCGAACCCCCAACCCCTGAACCCGGAACCCGGGGGCCCGGCCTGGTGGCCATTTCTGCAACCTGGGTACCCAGCCTCGCCTCGGTCTGTCCTATGCCTAAAGGGCCCAGGAAGGTTTAGGGTTTAGGGTTGAGGGTTGAGGGTTTTTGTGTGTTAGGGTTTATAAGGCTTAGGGTTCAAAGGCTTCCGGAGGGTTCGGGTGTAGGGCCAGAGAATAGGGGGACTTCTAGTTATAAGTATACAGGTGTAAAAATAGCACTGCTACGGCCACAGGTGACCTAAAAGAAAAGGTTGGTACAGTAAGGGGGTCTCTAGACCCAAGCGTGACCTAGGAACAAAAAGAGTGCCCTTTTTGGTTTAAAGGGGCTTGCAAGGGAACCGAAACCCTTACAGAAAAAGTAATAAGGGCCTACTCCGGGTCCTAGCGCTTTGTGGGAATGTGAAACAACAGCCGCTGGCACGTAATACTAGTACACCCAACACTCTGTTTAGCACCGGCTACACGCTGTTTACCGGCAAGTCTACCTCAACTCATATGGAACCAAGGAGGGTGGAAGGGAGGGGTGCGCGTATCTTCCTGATTGGCGCTTATTACAGGCTTGTTTGGGATGATTAAGCCCACCCTAAACCCTAAACCCTAAACCCTAAACCCTAAACCCTAAACCCTAAACCCTAAACCCTTATTTGGGGAATCTGGGGAGCCCGGTCCGCAGGTGACCATTCTCAAGGATGACCATGTACAAGGTCTGGGGGAGGCCTGTGTGGGCACAGGGGAACTCGATTCCGGATAACTTGCATCCTTATGCCCTCCTCCCACCCTAAACCCTAAACCCTAAACCCTAAACCCTAAACCCTAGGCCCTAAACCCTAAATCCTAAACCCTAAACCCTAAACCCTAAACCCTAACCCTAAACCCTAAACCCTAAACCCTAGACATGATCGACTGCAAGGGCCGAATTCTGCTCACGCCCAGGTGCACTTTGGTGGAGATGGACGAGTGCGCGTGACATAGCCAACTTGGAGGCCAAACGATTGCGCCGGTCGCAGACGCACTCAAGCCTAAACCCTAAACCCTAAACCCTAAACCCTAAACCCTAAACCCTAAACCCTAAACCTTTGTAGGGCGAAACCGACCCAGGGCCGGCCAGTGCCGCTAGGCAGGCCCGTGCCGCTCGGCGGCGCCATTCAATAGAGAGTTTCGGCTTAACACAGAAAAGCCCAACTCAAGCCCAAACCCTAAACCCTAAACCCTAAACCCTAAACCCTAAACCCTAAACCCTAAACCCTAAACCCTAAACCCTAAACCCTAAACCCTAAACCCTAAGTGAATGAGGGGGCATGACTCTCTCCAGAACTTCTTAATCTTTGCGAGTAATGTTGGACCCTCTTTAGTGTGGGCCCCAAACCCACCGCCAAAAAAAACTGTCGAGGAGTTTCTATAAATTTAAAAGGGGTCCATATGAATCTAAAAGGGATGAGCTCACATGCATTTAAACGGGAACCATGCGAATGTAAATCCGGGATAAGCTTATACGAATTTAAAAGGTGTCCATACGAATTTAAATGGGTTGAGTCTATATGAATGTAAAAGGGGTCCATATGAATTTAAAAGGGATGAATTTAAAAGGGGTCCATATGAATTTACAAGGGATTCGCTTCTGTTGGGGATCTGTGTGAACTTAAAGAGGGATGAGTTTATGTGAATTTACAAGGGATCCCTATATGATTCTTCCAAATTCGGAGCCTCCGGGCCGGGGCCTTGACATAAAACAGGGTCAACAAATCAGTGCCATTATTCGGGGCCGAGGAAAACCTGGATCACTCCTTTGTCGGATTGAACGAAACCAATTTTCAAATGGCTTCCTTCAAGGAAATTGATGGTTTCGGGCCGGTTGGAATGGATGAGGTCGGCCTTTAAAATCAGAAGGCTAGCCTTTAACATCATAAGGCCCGGCCTTAAACCAAGAGACCAAGGCATCCAAATTCGGAGCCTCCGGGCCGAAACAAGCCCTAATCCTTGAAAATAATGCCGGATTTCGGGAACCATTTGACTTTAAAGAGGGACCTGGTCTGCACCCCCAAACAGTCAGGGGTGTCCTGAATAGCCCAGCCAATTTGACTTTCATCAGGAGGTCCCTAAAACCGATTTGGGTTGGCAGGTTGCCAGGGCCCTACAAAACTGCAAAGATTCGGTCGAAGCTCCGGGCTAAAGGGTCTAGGATTTACGGTTTGCAGGTCCCCATGCACTCCAATGCCCCAATATCCCTCAACGAAAGCACGTGCCCCTAAATCGTGCTAGGATCCCTATAGTACATCGTGAGGAGCTCATCCTGGGCTGAAGTGTGTGAAGTCCTCCGAGGAATACGCCAACATGGCAGCCGGCAAGCCGTATAATCCCCATAAAAGACACCCGATAAACCCTAAACCCCTTTAACCCTATAAACCCTATGAAACCTTGTAGACCCTAAACCCCAGGGTCCTGAAGATCCGGAACCTCTGCAGGGGGCACGTCGCTGATTTTCCTTCCGCGATCTCGTCAACGAACACAAAAAACGTCTCATGTGGAACCCTCATATGGAACCAGGGCAGCGTGGAGAGCCACGAAACCTGAGGTTTAGGGTTTAGGGTCTGAGCTCTAAACCCACTGAGGCTTCGCAAGGGTCAATTTAAGCCTTCTAAGGGCTCCTAGACCCAAACCTAAAGCTTAAGCTTGGGTTTAGGGTTTAGTGTTTAGGGCTCAGGGTTTTAGTTTGGGGTTAAAGGCTTTAGGCTTGAGGATTTTTCGGGTTCAGGGTTTCCAGGGCTTTTTTTTTGGGGGGGGGGGGGTTAGAGGTTTTGGGGAATTAGGGATTTAGGCCTGCGCTTGCCGAACATTCCCTGGCCCATGTCATGACATGTCCGAGCCATGAGAGCCATTGAAAGGATTCTAAGTCATAGGCCAGTTGTTGGGAGGCTTGGCTCCTCTTCCTCTACCCGAACCGTCACAACCGAAGTGGCGGCAAATGGCAGTTCTTGACTCGAGAACGCTAACCCTCCTAAACGCTCGAGTCTGAGGTTTGCGATTTAGGGCCAGCCTTCACCCGGTCTGCAATTGCGGGGAGGAGGAGGAGGATTAAGCTCCATGGCTCTGTGCCGAGTGAATGCGACGGAACTGATGGCTCACGTCGCGCAAGAAGCATTCTTGGATTCCTGCATGGACGGATCAATAGGGCTCAGTATCTTGAGGACCGAATGAAAGCATAAACGGGTTTGTGGTTCACATACCCTTAAAGGGCTTGTGGTTCACATACCCGAATTGGGATTATAGTAGTATAGGGTATATGGTCCTAATCTTAGGGTTGATGTGGTCCCCAACGTGTGGTCCAGGGAGAGGTGAGGTTGATACAACTTCACCTGCAGCCCTTACAGCTCTTTGTTGCTTCTGCTCATCTGTGCAAGAAGCATCTGCCCGTCCCCCATGTCCGTGCCGTGTGCTAAAGCGGAGCCTAAGTGACACTTCTTGATAAGCTCGGATCGCTGCCAGAATGGGCTATTCGGCCTTGTAATCCCCATAATCAACCCCATTAAAAGGTCTTTCTAAGGGATGAAAAGGTATAATAGCAATAAGCCCTAAACCCTAAACCCTTTTTGAGGGATTATACTCTATAATGGCCCCCATCCTGGTGGGCAAAACTCGACTCACCTTGGAGAGCCCATATTTACAGGCTTCCAACGACGCAGAACATACACAACTCGTGTTCCGAGGCAGCTCTGCAGGGAGCTCCCTTGCTTAGGGTTTAGGGTTTAGGGTTTGGGCTTTAGGGTTTAGGGTTTAGGGCTTAAGGTTTAGGGTTTGTCATTCGCTTCTTTGGCCGCTGGCCAAGAAGCACAGCGCGGAAATCCTCGGGAGAGCTCTCCACTTGCTTGCCCTGGGCCAGGAAGTCGTCAGGCAACCTCTATCCACACAAGGCTGCCGCAAAGCTTCCTACACTAAATGCCTCCTCCTCAACCAGCAGTCACAAGGGCCCACCCCAGGCCATAGGGTTTTCAGGGGGGCTTAGGGTTTCGGGTTTCGGAATTAGAATCTAGGATTGGCCTTTAAAGTTTAGTTTAGGGCCGTGGTTTGGGGCTTTAGGCTTGAGGCTTTTTAGGGTTCAGGGTTTCCAGGTTTTGAGGGGAGGGGGGGGGGGTGGGGTTGGAGGTTTAGGGAACTAGGGATTTAGTGATTTAGGTCTATGCTTGCCAAAACCATCTGCGAGTTCATTTGCACTGCCCAGATTGGGGCCATTGAAAGGAGGGAGCGCCGCCGCTCCTGCTAAGTCATAGGTAAGTTGTTGGGAGGCTTCCCAGAAACCAAACATGAGATCCAGTTGAAGAACCCCAAATGTAAGAAACCACAAAGCTGCAGTAAGCGAGCAGCCCATAACATGCCCAGTAGAAACAGAACCTGCTCCTGCTCTACCCGTCACACCCGAAGTGACGGCAGATGGCAGCTCTTGACTCGAGAACGCTAACCCTCCTAAACCTTGGAGTCTAGGGTTTGCGAATGAGGGCCCGCAAATGCGAGGGAGGAGGCACCATGCATTAAAGGCACGGCTCTGTGCCGAGTAAATGCGACGGAACTGATGACTCACGTCGCGAAAAGAAGCATTCTGGGATTCCTGCATGGACGGACCAACAGGGCTCAGTATCAGTATCTTAAGGGCCGAATGAACGTAAAGAAGCCCTAGTAAGGGCTTTTTGAAGTAGGGTACATGGTCCTAAT
The DNA here is from genome assembly GCA_905221605.1 of Symbiodinium natans. Classification (NCBI taxonomy): domain Eukaryota; class Dinophyceae; order Suessiales; family Symbiodiniaceae; genus Symbiodinium; species Symbiodinium natans. The sequence continues at coordinate 123,505 of CAJNDS010000968.1, forward strand.
TTTAGGGCTCACGTGGTCCCCAAAGTGCGGTCCACGGGAGTGGTGAGCTTGATACAGTTTCACCTACAGCCCCTGCAAGAAGCATCTGCCTGTCCCCCATGTCCGTGCCATGTGCTAAAACGGAACCTGAGTGGCATCCCGAGACACCACTTCTTTATATGTGTTAAATCCGGATCGCAGGGCAAACTCGACTCACTTGTAGAAGCCCATTTAGGCTTCAACCGATCCAGCAGAACACAGATAACTCATGTCCGAGGCAGCTCTGCAGAGAGCTCCCTTGCTTTGGGTTTAGGGTTCGCTTTTTTCCCTGTAAAAGGGCTTGTCGGAGGCCGCGGGCCAAGAAGCACAGCGCGGAAATCCTCGGGAGAGCTCTCCACTTGCTTGCCCTGGGCCAGGAAGTCGTCAGGCAACCTCCATCCACACAAGGCTGCCGCAAAGCTTCCTACACTAAATGCCTCCTCCTCAACCAGCAGTCACAAGGGCCCACCCCAGGCCATGGGGTTTACAGGGGGGCTTAGGGTTTCGGGTTTCGGAATTAGAGTCTAGGATTGGCCTTTAAAGTTTAGTTTAGGGCCGTGGTTTGGGGCTTTAGGCTTGAGGCTTTTTAGGGTTCAGGGTTTCCAGGTTTTGAGGGGAGGGGGGGGGGGTGGGGTTGGAGGTTTAGGGAACTAGGGATTTAGTGATTTAGGTCTATGCTTGCCAAAACCATCTGCGAGTTCATTTGCACTGCCCAGATTGGGGCCATTGAAAGGAGGGAGCGCCGCCGCTCCTGCTAAGTCATAGGTAAGTTGTTGGGAGGCTTCCCAGAAACCAAACATGAGATCCAGTTGAAGAACCCACATGTAAGAAACCATACACACAAAGCTGCAGTAAGCGAGCAGCACATAACATGCCCAGTAGAAACAGAACCTGCTCCTGCTCTACCCGTCACACCCGAAGTGACGGCAGATGGCAGCTCTTGACTCGAGAACGCTAACCCTCCTAAACCTTGGAGTCTAGGGTTTGCGAATGAGGGCCCGCAAATGCGAGGGAGGAGGCACCATGCATTAAAGGCACGGCTCTGTGCCGAGTAAATGCGACGGAACTGATGACTCACGTCGCGAAAAGAAGCATTCTGGGATTCCTGCATGGACGGACCAACAGGGCTCAGTATCAGTATCTTAAGGGCCGAATGAACGTAAAGAAGCCCTAGTAAGGATTTTTGAAGTAGGGTACATGGTCCTAATTTTAGGGTTCATGTGGTCCCCAAAGTATGGTCCACGGGAGTGGCGAGCTTGATACAGTTTCACCTACAGCCCCTACAGCTCTTTGTTGCTTCTGCTCATCTGTGCAAGAAGCATCTGCCCGTCCCCCATGTCCGTGCCATGTGCTAAAACGGAACCAAAGCGCAGAATTCCCAGCTACGGCGGCACGCTATTCCGAGGGTTGCTGGGTCTCGAGTTAGGGTTTAGGGTTTAGGGTTTTGGGTTTTCGGTTTCAGGGTTTAGGGCTTAGGGCTTGGGGCTTACTTAGGGCGTAGGGTTGAGGGTTTAGGGTTTCTAGCCCCACTATAAGTCCCCTGATCCTTTGCGCATGGCAGGCGTAGAGCCAAGGGCTTTCGGGGCATGGCGCCGCTGGACAGAGAAGTGGGTTTAGGGTTTAGGGTTTAGGGTTTAGGGTTTAGGGTTTAGGGTTTAGGGTTTAGGGTTCAGTTTTCAGGGTTTATGGTTGCTGCTGGAATGGGGCCTCTAGGGCTTACTGCTCATACAGGGTCTGGTGACTTCGGGTTTCGCGTGTGGGGCTTGCTAACTTTGTGTTCTTCTTGTTTTTTTGGGAGGGGAAGGGGCTTGATTCACTTTTTGTAAGATGCGGGCAGTTTAGAGCTTGAGGTTGAGGGTTCAAGGTCTTGTTCTGTGCAAAGCATGCAGGAAGCCCACCGAGCGTGCTCCACCTGCAACTGTGGAAGCTGCGCAAAAACCATGCAACCAACTGCCATGGCCTGTGGCACTGCTGTGAGGCTCAGCAGTACAGCCATTGTTGAGCTCTTGCATCAGAGGGCTCCCCCTGCAATTGAACCTACATTGCTCTTAATGACAGGGAGAAGGAGGGGTGGTTCGGGGAAAGCAGTCTTCGCCTGTCTTAGGGTAGTTACATGCTCCCTTAGCATGGGCCCTTAAAGGGGGTGCCCCTTATATACCCCTTATACACCCTATGCAAATTCAGGGCCCATACATCAGAACCCTTTAAAGGAGGTAAGGGAACACATTAAGGCCCATGAAGCTTCCCTTAGAGCCTGGCGCCCTCGTGGATGTCCTTAAGTCCTTCGCAGCCTCCAAAGCCCTGAGCCATAACCCAAGGTCTTTAACCCTAAACCCTACACCCCCTAAACTCTAAGCTTGAAGATAAACCCTACGTCCAACCCAAAAGGGGCTGACAGGGCAAGAATGCATACAGGGCTTAGGGTTGTAAGGATTATAGGGTGTAAAAATAAAAATAAACGCCCACGTGCCCGGGAGTCTCACTGCCGCTCGCAGCCCTGACAGCTTTTTGCTGGGCACGGCGCCCGTGCTTGAAAACCTACTCCTATTCCTTCTTAGTGAGGAGTGAGGGAATTGGGTACTTTATATCCCCTGTATATACTCTTTCAGGGATGATCTAGGGCACCTACTTCCCTCCTTCCCTCCGAAGAACCACTCCGTACTCCTATGTTTCAGGTCTCAAAGCAGGATAGATACACCCTCGTTTGAGATCCGGATTTCAGGAGGCGGGCGAAGGCGCATCATGAGGACCAACTCACAACGTACCTCCAGTGGCACGTCCCGCATGCAGGACTGGACCTGTCCCAGAGTGGTTCAGGGGTTTAGGGTTTAGGGTCTGGGGCTCCATTTAGCTACGATTTTGGGGGGTACTGGCCCCACATCTAGAGGGCCTGTCACCTAGTATTTTGTAGAAGGTTCATCCGGCCCACAGTGGCGATGCATGATGCATTCAGAGGTTTAGCCGTACATAAACAAATACACAAACAATGACGATAGAAGGTTGGGAGGCCCGGGTTGGGTTGAGAAGGGCCTGTAGGGCTTCGGGTTTCGGCAGGGTGTTGACGGCATAACGGACCAATTCCTCACAGAACCCGAAGGGCTATAAACCCCAACCCTGGAGGCTCACTCTTAACCCTAAACCCTAACCCTAAACCCTAAACCCTAAACCCTAAACCCTAAACCCTAAACCCTAAACCCTAAACCCTAAACCCTAAACCCTAGACCTGAAGGCTCCCTGAGATGAGCCCTCCCAAGAACAAAGACCTCACGAAAACCAAGGCACCAGCTGCGCAAAGGACATCCGCGAGATGACTTTCTCCTGGACTGCTCTCGCGGTTAAGGGTTTAGGGTTTGGGGTTTGGGGTTTAGGGGGCGAGGTTTGTAGGGTTTCTAGGGCTTGTCGGGTTCATAACGTATAGATCATGGGCTTAGGCTTCAGACCAAGTATACTTAGGGTTCCGGCTTGTGGAGAATGCAGCGCTAAAGCTTGCACAGCCAGGCTCCGCTGATGGATAGGATTTAGGATTTAGGATTTAGGATTTAGGGTTTAGGGGATTCACATTTCAAGGGTTGCAAAAAAGGTTCTTAATTAGTAGAGAATGAGGGAATGAGGCACCTCATATCCCTCCTATATATGTATGTATATCTATATATATATATATATATAGACAGTTATAGACACCCTTGGAGGGATCAGGATAGGGTGCCTCACTCCCTCATTCCCTACCAAAAACGTTTAGTGAGATGGGACTTCCTTTCAGTATTTCAGGCCCGCCCAAAACCCCTAAACCCCTATTCCCTACACCCCTAAACCCTAAAACCCTACTATCCCCTAAACCCCTAAACTTACACCCCCTAAACCTTTAAATCCTCCCCCATTCCTAAAGCCCTAAACCCTAAACCCTAAACCCTAAATCCTAAGCCCTGAGGTGTGAAGCCGGTCCAGACCACGCGGGAGAAGAGCTGGCTCGGGCGGATCTTCCCCCAGCTCGGCCTCTAAGAGCCTCACTCAAACGACGACTTCGAGGCTTAGGGTTTAGGGTTTAGGGTTTGGGGGGCGGGGTATTTGTCCGTCAACTTGACAAGCGGAATGACTGGTGAATGCTTGAACTTGAGATGCTGAAGTGAGTAGAAGCCCCATTAATACAAGTGAAACGCGTGAATTTGGGGCTTTTGTGAACAGCATTCCGCGCGCCCTTATAATTATCTTATTTGGGCGTGCATTCATGACCAAGGAGTATAATGAACAAAGGAAGTGAATAAGCGAATGCGTTCACGCCCCTTTAGCATGATGGACACCGTATGTTAAAAGCACCTCCAAAAGACTTATATTATAACGGGGTTACAGCATTAACGGAACAACAAGGCCCCATTAATATGAACAGCATATAAACTCAATAGGGGCAAACACCGCCCTGACGTAAAGTACATTTAGTAGGGTTTTTGCATGAACAAAGTGAACAAGAAAACCGAGCCCAAAAAGCCCCTACAATATTATTGTTATGATTTTAATTCATGCGCGTGCGTGAACTTGCTGCAGCAATACTAAGAATACTGGGGTTTGTGCGCACACCATAACCTCTAGCTCTACCTCCTGGTAATGGTTGATGTGAGGCTGAGTCTTGATGCCTTGAGTTACTAAACGGCTCAAAGACCAGTCCAACCGCAGCACCCATCACACCTTGAGACCAACTTCTGTTTCCAAGCCACATATTGAGCCCTTCCTTCTGACCAACCAAGAATGAACGCCAATATTATAATTGTAAATCAAGGGTTGACATACAGTCGGCTTTGTAAACACGCTTTTCATGTAAGTTTCTGGCTTTTCTTCGGGCGCTCTTTCTAAACCTATTTCTTGCGCCCGAATTATGACCAGAGTGTGTCCAACAAACCCAACACATGCAGTACATTTCATGGTTTTTGGGCGTAAATTAGGATTACAAGTGAACACGGTAAACGCGTGAATCTAATTTGCAATTTCCTTTTGGTTTTTCTCCGCGAGCCTTTCGTTCACATCTTTATTACCTAAACCCAGACAAGGCGCCGGATGATCTTGCTCGCCTCGCGAAGCAGGCCCAGCAGGGCCCTCTGCTTGATCTTCGGCAGGAACGTAGCAAGCCGCTCCTGCTTTCTTCGGGTTTAGGGTTTAGGGTCTAGGGGCGCAGGGAGTTGCAAGGGCCCTTCATATGGGCCCTTTACTGGGAAGCCCTTTTCTACCCCTTATACACCAAAAAAAGCCAAAGGCCCATACTTCAGAACCCTTGAAAGAAGGTAAGGGACCATATTCAGGGACATTGTAACTTCCCTTAGAATTCCAGGCCCAAAGGGGCTTATGATCGGAACCCTTCCAGTGAATGGGTACAATCACTGTAGCTCAGGTAATTCACAGTCCAGTTGCCACATAACCACAAAACCCTAAACTTCGAAACCTGGTTGGAAGAAACCTGGGTCCTTACCATCCATTCACCACAAAACACAAAACCCTAAACTCAGAAACCTGCTTGGAAACAACTCTGGGTCCTTATCATCCATTCTGCTCAAGATGTCCCTTTGCTTCTTGTCCGGCTTCGCGAAGCGTTCGTGCGGCAAGTGGCAGAACCTCAGCCAAATCCATGTGTCTTGGCCCGAGCTCAACTGAAGCTGGCAGAGACTATGATATACGTAGGTTTTAGGGTTTAGGGTTGACGGGTTGACGGGTTGAAGGGTTTAAGGGTTTTCAGGGATTTCAGGGTTTGAAGGTTTACGGGTTTGAGGGTTTAAGGGTTTAAGGGTTTCATGGTTTAAGGGCTTGAGGGTTTGAGGGCTTGAGGGTTTGAGGGTTTAACGGTTTACGTAATCCCCACCCTAACGGGTTTAAGGTTTAGGGGCTTATGCAATCCCCACCTTACCTACCCTCAACCGAAACCATAAACCCACTTTGCAAGCAACCCTTTCCATGCGGATCAGCTGGGGCCCCATAGGCTCCGTAAACTCGAAAGCTACAGCCATTTCGAAATCCGAGCGCTTGAAAGCTTGACAAGTCCTAAACCCTAGTCTCTATACCCTAAACCCTGATACCAGCGCACCTTCAGATGAAGGCAGGGTATTGTGAACGGTTTGGGCTTAGGGTTGGGGGGTGGGCCTGCTGGAGTGCTGCGGCGACTCTGCAGGCCCACACCCAGAGGCCCTTCTTGCGGGTTAGGGTTTAGGGCTTAGGGCTTAGGGCTTAGGGTTTAGGGTTTAGGGTTTAGGGTTTAGGGTTTAGGGTTTAGGGTTTAGGGTTTAGGGTTTACGGCTTCCTAACTGACTATAGCTCATGTTGCAGTTGTAGGCCTACGCAAGCCTGCTGGAAACAGGTTTCCCACTCCTTAGAAGTTGACTTGTAACCACAAGTACAGCGAGTTCGTACGTCAGAGGGTCCATTTGTAGTACTCTTACCAAGTCGGGCTTTTGTGTACCTACTTCACTGTGTCACAAATGCACCGGAAAGTAACTTGAAGCTCCCAGTCCCCCAACCCCCAAACCCCAACCCCCAAACCCCCAAACCCCCAAACCCCAACCCTCCAACCCCAAACGCAGTTAAAGCGCTGGCAATCAGCTCCTGCTGGGCAGTGACTGTTCTTCGTAAAGTACACGCACGGTCGGCTGCACAACTCCGGATGACCATAGCTGCCATCCGACCTTTGTGTGGGTTTGGGGTTTAGGACTTAGGATTCAGGGTTCAGGTCTTAGGGGGAGTTCAGGGTTCAGGGTTTTAGGTTTAGGGTTTAGGGCTGAAGGATGGGAATTGAGGCAAGACGAATGCTGACACATTCTGGGCCCCAAGCACAACAAACCAAATCGGAAGCAAGGTAAGGCTCCTTTTGGGGCCCGAATAATTGGAACAGGGTTTGGGGGTTATTATCGTATAATCATAAAGGCACTCTAAGGGGTACTATTAGTAACTATCCGACCCCTGAAACCTAAACCCTAAACCCTAAACCCTATATTGCATGCCTTGAGGTGTACCTTTTGGGGACTGACTTTGGCACGCCAATGCACAAGCATCCTAAACCCGACACCCACGCAGTGTAGATGGACCTGCCTGAGGCTGCTGGTAAACCCTAAACCCGAAACCCTAAACGCTAAACCCTAAACCCTAAACCCTGAATCCCTAAGCCTGACTTGAAGAAGCCTTCCGTCCCATATTCGCCTCAGAATGCCTCCTCTCGAACAAACCCTACACCCTAACCCTATAAACCCTGAAACCTAAACGGTTTAGGGTTTAGGGATTCGGGATTAGGGTTTAGGGTTCAGGAACCCCCGAAGCAGCCCCGTTGCCCCGACTCTGAGAAATGAGAACGGCGAAAGCGGCCTGTAGGAAGTTAGGGGTTTTTTAGGGAACCCCAAGACCGAAACTCCATATCCCAAACCCTAAAAGTTAGGGGTTTATAACATGCCATGACAATAAAGCACACCGTAAACCGTTAAAGTACACCCTAAATGTCAAGTGGCCCATCACGCCGGGAAAATGGTTGGGGCTTGAGATTGCAGACCTCGGGCTACTTTATCGTTCAGGGTTGTAGGGTTTGAGGGTTTTAGGGTTTCAGGGCTTCGGGTTTAGGGCTTACAGTAGGTGTTGGGTTTGGTGGCTTTGGGGTCTAGATCCTAAACCGCTAACCCCTGAGCCCTAAACCCAAAGAGGCTTTAGAGCTCAGAGTTCCCAAGAGAGCCAAGCGACGACCAACAGGCCCACAGCTCTTGCAGACTTGGGCTGCTGTTTGCTGTTGCCTGCCTCCAGGGCTGAGGGCTTCAGGTTTGAGGCTTTGGGCCTATCAACCCTACTTCAACCCCAAAAAAGGAGGGCTGACAAGAACTAGCGGCAGGAGCTCTTAAACAGAAGACATCATGACAATTGTAAATATACCCTTTCCGGGCCACCTTTCACCCTTAAACCCTAAACCCTCAAAAACCCGGCGCCCTCGGGTACTCCGCCCTCGCTTGAGAGCTAGGTCTGCACGCTACGCAGAAAAATCAAAATCCTACTGAGCCCGAAATAGGGTGTAGCAGGGAGAAGGCTTGCAAAGTTGAACCCTTCCCCAAAGCTCCTGAGCCTGAACCTCTACTTGGATGATCGGGGTTCTTCGTAAGTAGTACTTTAGGGTTGAGGGTGTAGGGTGGTAGGTACAACTTAGGTCCTACTTGATAAGCAACGACTTGCTAAGTCCCCCGAGCCGCAGCCGCCCCAACAGCCCGAACTCTGAAGCCCACGCGTGGAAAAATCCAAGAGCCCTCAACCCTAGACGCTGCACCCCCAAGCCCCCATTCTCAACCTTAAACCCTAAACCCTAAACCTAAACCCAAAACATCCCAAAACCCTAAACCCTAAACCCTTCCCCCCAAGCCTCAACCCCGAAACCCCCAACCCGGAACCCAGAAACCCGGCCTGGTGGCCATTTCTGCAACCTGAGTAACCATCCTCGCCTGGGTGGATCCTATGCCTAAAGAGCCTTTGGGGTTTAGGGTTTAGGGTTTAGGGTCTAGGGTTTAGGGTTGAGGGTTTAGGGTTTCGGGTTTAGGGTTGAGGGTTTGGGGTGTAGAGTTTAGGGTTTAGGGTTGAGGGTTCTTGTGGGCTCGGGTCTAAGGTTTAGGGTTCAAAGGCTGGCGGAGGGCTTTGGGTTTAGGGCCAGAGAATAGGGGGACTTCTAGGGATAGGTAGGTTTTAAAGATGGGCCCTAAGCTGGGACTGAAGCATTGCTGTGGCTATAAGGATTCTTAAGAAAAGGTTGGTATAGTAAGGGGGCCTCTCCCTGTAGAGTGTCTGGACCCAACCTAGGAATAGAAAGGGTGCCCGTTTTGGTTAAAAGGGGCTTATGAAGGAACCGAGGCCCTAAAGGAATAAGGGCCTACGATGGGTCCGAGGTTTGGAGGGCTTTGGGGGCAGTATAAACGTGGTAGTTCTGTGCGATTCAACAGCCATTGGCACGTAATACTAGTACACCCAACGCTCTGTTACTGCCGGCTACGCGCTTGTTAAGCCCTAAACCCTAAACCCTAAACCCTAAACCCTGAACCCTAAACCCTAACAGGCTTCTTTGGGGTAGTTAAGCCCTTGTTTTATTTTGGGCAATCTGGGGAGCCCGGTCCTTAGGGGTGGCTCTGATTGCGGGCATGAGCACGCTCAAGGATGACCAGGCTTCAGGGTTTTAGGGTTTAGGGTTTTAGGTTTTAGGGTTTTAGGGTTTAGGGTTTAGGGCCTAGGGTTTAGGGTTTAGGGTTTCATGGTTTGGGGGGGGTGGGTGTTGAATGTTAACCCTGCCTGAGCCGAAACCCCTGTGACTCTAAACCCTCAAACCTCCAGCCCTGGCCAGCGGTCAGTACTGCAAGGCCCGTGTGGGTTTAGGAGAACTCCGGATATTCCAACCGTCATCTGTACCCTGGGTGCCGTTCCATGCTCCGATCCCTCAACCCTGAACCCCTAAACTCCTACAAACCCTGAACCTCCAAATCTTTCTGTCAGGCGCAGTTCCCGGGCCAGTGCGGTTACGGTTACGTTCGGGACGGTATTTTGAGCATGAAGCATCCTTATGCCGTCCTCCCTTCCACCCCCTTGGTTCCTTATGATCATCTGCAAGGGCCAGATTCTGCTCACGCCTAGGTACACCTTGGTGGAGATGTGAAAACTGCGCTGGTGGCAGGTGAGACAGGTAGATGAGCCCGTGGCTACAGAGACAGGGTTTAGGGTTTAGGGTGTTTAGGGTGTTTAGGGTGTTTAGGGGGTTTAGGGGGTTTAGGGGGTTTAGGGGGTTTAGGGGGTTTAGGGGTTTAGGGGGTTTAGGGGGTTTAGGGGGTTTAGGGTTCAGAGGGTTTAGGGGGTTTAGGGTTCAGAGGGTTTCGGGTTTCAGGGTGGGGTTCCCCCTGTTTGAAGTGGGTTTCTAAGGACCTTAGGCTGGGTTGCAAGCACTTCTGTGGCTTAGAAGTCCCTGAACTGCAGTTAATTTGGGGTTTAGGGCTTGTGGCTTAGGGCTTGGGTTTAGGGTTTTGGGTGTAGGGTTCAGGGGGCCCAATAGTGCAGGATTTGAGGCTTCGGGTTTATCTACAGGCTGGCTGGTCAGATGCTCCGACAAGTATTCCTAGGTACGACCCCCAGCGCAAAAAAATGACATCAAGCTTACAAAACCCTAAACCCTAACAAAAAAGCCCGAACCCCTAACACCCCCAAAACCCAAACCCTAAAACCGAAAACCCTTAAAGCCCAAACCAAGAAAGCACGAGTTTCCATGACGGTGCAGCGGTCGTCGGGGTCCCGGCCAAGGAGGTACCTTCGGGACTCAACGAGCTTTGATGTCGAATGCCTCCTGTAGGTTTAGGGTTTAGGGTTTAGGGTTAGGGTTTAGGGTTTAGGGTTTAGGGTTTAGGGTTTAGGGTTTAGGGTTTAGGGTTTAGGGTTTAGGGTTTAGGGTTTAGGGTTTAGGGTTTAGGGTTTAGGGTTTAGGGTTTAGGGTTTAGGGTTTAGGGTTTAGGGCTTAATGTTTATGCGTAGGGGTGCGTGCAAGGGCTCTAGGGTCTTAAGGTATCTAGAGTGTAGAGTAACATGATCCCAATCGATCTTAAGGTTGGTTGAAGGTTGATCTGAACCCTTAGTGGGTACGCCTTTTGTTGCTCACCAAGAAAGGAATAGTTCAGGGCAGTTACTGCAATCGAGACCTCAATTTTCCACTTCAGAGATTCCAGAAACGAGGGCCCCTATCCTCAAACAAAAGTCCTCTAAATTCGGGTCCCTTTTTGGTACCCTCTTTAGTACGTCGCCCTTCAAATAAGCACCCCCAAAAAAAGGCCCTAATTTAGAGAACTACCCAACGCAGACTCCTCCTGAAAACTAGGTCCTGTTCGTCCCTAAACCCTAAACCCTAAACCCTAAACCCTAAACCCTAAACCCTCGTCCCCCAGGTACAAGGAGCTCGCGACAAAGAACGCCGCTTCGACGTCACGTATCTCCGTGTCATCAGCCTGGGGCCCGAATCCCTACTACAGGGGTCGGTTTAGGGTTTAGGGTTTAGGGTTTAGGGTTTAGGGTTTAGGGTTTAGGGTTTAGGGTTTAGGGTTTAGGGTTTAGGTAATAACCTTCCCTTCTGGTCCCCACATGATTATACTATCAGAACCCCCAAAGCCCTACTCTACCTACTAAAGCGCCTATGCTATACAGTAAGCACCCCCCAACCCTGCAAGAACGGCTTTTGGGGTTTAGGGCTTTGGGGGTTTAGGGTTCATAGGGTTTTGGGCAGTTTGGGGTATGGCGCTGAGCTTTGCAGGGCTTAGGCCTCGTAGACAGGACGGATCTCGCCGCCGTGTTCGGCAAGAAGACAGATGTGCTGCCCCTTGAGGACGTACACCCCACCAGAGGCTGAAACTGCCAACGGGAACCGGAACGTGTCTCCTGCATCCAGGTCCCTTTGACTTGGCCCTGATACCCTAAACCCTAAACCCCACCCTTGGGGCCTAAGCATGCCGAACTTGCTCGACGGCCTCAGCCCTCACTCTTTAAGTCCTCTTTAAGGTTATAGGGTTTAGGGGTTCGGGTTTAGGGTTCCGGGTTTATTTCCGAACGCCCTTGCTTTGAACCCCTGCGCTCTGCTGGAAGCGCAATGGACAGCGCGGATGTGCGGCGCCAGCGTCAGCGGGCCTTTGGCCTGTCCGGGCCGCGAAGCAGAGTTGCCTCAGGCCCGGGCTTGGGGGCTCTGGGGTAGTCTGGGTTGCCCTTAAAAACCCTCTGAAACATATTTAGATAGAGGGTCCTTGTAAAACCCAAATAAGGGAAGTAAAACATGTCCAAAGAACCAACCTAGTAGTCGAACTTCGTGGCTGCTGCCTCTTATAGGGCTTAGAGGGCTTATAGGGCTTAGAGGGCTTATAGGGCTTATGGGGCTTATGGGGTTATGGGGCTTATGGGGTTATGGGGCTTATGGGGCTTATGGGGCTTATGGGGCTTAGGGTCCGGCTTGTTGCAGGCCCTCCTTTCAAACAGTCGCTTTGAGGTTTGGGGGCTTTGGGCTTTGGGCTTAGGGGTCTACTTACTGGTTGTTCTAATAGGCTATGAGGGTATTATTAGATAGCATACAACACTTCCTTACAGTGTGTAGGTCGGGGCGAACCCTAAGCCCTAAATCCGAAACCCCTAAACCCTAAACCCTAAGCCCTAAACCCTAAACCCTAAACCCTAAACCCTAAACGTCATTCCCTACCGGCTCTGAGCAGTGGCTGAGCTGCGCTCGGCGGCAGCCCAGGCAGTTAGGTCGAGGGTGACGGTTTCGTCTCCTGGGTCGGGCTTCGGGTCTATGGCGTTGAGAACTTAGGGTTAGGTTTAGGGTTTAGGGTTTAGGGTTTAGGGTTTAGGGTTTAGGGTTTAGGGTTTAGGGTTTAGGGTTTAGGGTTTAGGGTTCAGGGTTCAGGGTTTAGGGTTTAGGGTTTAGGGTTTAGGGTTTAGGGTTTAGGGTTTAGGGTTCAGGTTTCAGGGTTCACGGTTCAGCTTAATCCCTAGACTCTAAACCCTCCAATCTTTAAGATTCCGAGTCTCGGAAGATCCCACCATTGTTCCGCCGACCTTCGCGAAGAGCCTTGCGGTAGCCCATGTAGTCCTCACCATACACCTTAAACCCTCGAGTTCTCAAACCCTCAGATGCCAAAACCCCACAATACCCCAGAGCACCTAAACCCTGAAACCGTGTCAAACACCACAAACCCTAAAACCCCAACAAGCCCAATAGCCCTCAAACCCTGAAGCCCTTCAAGCCTGCCCCCTGCTTGCCCATCAAGTCCCTAGGGTGTAGGGATTTAGGGTTAAGGTCTATCTACCTGAAGCCGGTCCGGTTTCCAAACTGGCTAGGCGCCTTTTCTTCTTAAACCCTAAACCTTAAACCTAAACCGTAAGGCCCAAAACCCTAAACTCTAAACCCTAAACCCTAAACCCTAAACCCTAACAAAAAAAAGGTCCTCATGATGAAACAACATGTTTTCCTCAAACGAGTACCGGGCTCTACTGCGCGCGTGGTCCTCGCCATGGAAATGTCGAACCCAGGCAACGAGGAAACCTGGGCTGCGGATTAGAGTTTAGGGTTTAGGGTTTAGTTTACTGAGGCTCCTTAGGCTCTGTGAGGGATTTTAAGCCCCCCAAAATATAAAATAAGAATCCATATATTACCCTTAATAAGGAAGAATATTTGTGTTTTTTCGGGGTTCCTGAGCAATTAGTAGTAATCCTTTCCCTAAACAAACCCCCAAGTCCTCAACTCTCACCAAGAAGCAGTTCGGATCCTCGGTTGGGATGTGCCTGAGCCAGGTGTCATGGCAGTGATAGCCAAAGGCGAGCATGTCGCCTTGCCCCACCTTTTCAAACTCCTTCTGTCTCCTGGGACCCAACACACACAAGGGCGGCTTATAGGGCATTGTAGGTTTAGGGTTCCGACGGACCCGTCTAACTGCCCCGGAAAACACACCCTGCTTACTTCTCCAATAACCAAGGGAGAAAAGGTTACACTTCATGGTTCCTACGAAATCAGGAAGCGCAAAAGGTTTACAGTTCAACTTTTGGCAAAGTAAGTAACTGAATCCTAAACCCTGACCAAAGCAAACATAGGGGCAATCCTCCTTCAACGACCCGGCCCTGGAACGTAGTTTAGGGGTCGGAATAGCTACTAAGAGTATTCCCTTGTGTCCCTCGATACTTATGCTACAATAACCTCCCCAAAACCCTATTCCAATTATTCAGGCCCCTAAAGTACCTGCGATGAAGTGGGTTCAAAGCCCCCTGCACGAGAGCCGTGTCTCTCGAGCCGCACCACATGGACCACCGCGCCGTCCACTATGCCAAGGCTAAGGGCGCTGTCGTGGCCGCAAGGTTCTGTGTTGTAAAGGAGGCCTGACCCAGAAATGAGGCAACTTGGATCACTTTTTGGGATTTGGGGTTTAGGGTCATAGGTAGGGCTTCCCCCAATTCCCAACCCCTGAACCTCTTAAGCCCCAACAAAAATCAGCTGCCCAATGTCGTGGCAGGCGGCGCATCGGCAGCCACTCGGGTAGGTTTTGGGCCGCCACAGCCTACAGCGGAAGAGTTCATGTGAACACACAAACTACCCTCCATGGTTCTCCAAAAATCTAAGATTATCCCTTTGCCAGGGCCCCAAACCTGAAACAGGCACCCTAAACTACGTAAACCCAATGTACTCCCTAGGATATGGGCTTCATTTCGGGATCTCACAGGATTACTTTTGGGAACAGAGATGAACAAAATGCCCACCCCTACTCGATCCTGACTAAGGTTCTTAGGTTAATTGTGTCAGGGGCGCACGTGGGCCATACACCGGCATTTTCGGACTACTCCCAATACCCTTGAATGAAGGTTGAGGTCTTAGGGGTCAGTTCATGGCTCCAGCTCAAACTCCACAGGGTTCTTCTTCCAAAGTTAAGCAAGTTCCTAGACTGACACGATGGCTCAAAATGTTCAGGGCCCATGCCCTCTCCCCCCCCCCCCCCCACACAAATTGCAAGAACTGACCATGTAAGCCCTGGGCCAGGCTGAGGTCGGCATCTTAAGCTATTAAGGTCATAGGACATGCAAAGGAAGCAGAGAGTGCTCCTTCCGTGTCTCTTCCCTACTTCTCGAAACGCCCGAAACTCGGCTTGTGGGGCCTGCAAGCTGTCTGAAGGAGCCAGCTCCACCTCACGGAGCAGCTCGCCTGCGGTTTAGGGTTTAAGGATTGGGGCTTGGGGGGGGGGGGGGAGGGTTGGCCCTCTTCAAGCCACAGAACATTTTTGTTCCTAGACGTGGTCCTCTTAAACGAAAGGAAGGGAACACATCAAATCTCTTAGTGTGGTCCGCCTAGACTGCTAGACATCGACGCTTTTTTCTTCCACGCATAACCTATTAACCAAAAAAGGGATCGAGTTTCGGGCTGATGGGGATTGCTTCCCACAAGGAACATGCCCAAGATGTGGCTTACAAACCCAGCAAGGCTACAGGAGGTCCCAGGTCGAATCTACTGGCCACCTCGAACCCCTGAACCCCACACACAAACCCGACGTGACGTCCCAGAAGCCTTACAAGCCCTAGAACCTCCACCCCTGAGCCCTATACAACCCCCGTTTTCAGACGCAGTCCAGAGATCCTCCTAACCTGCAACCGCGCCTGTCAGCATGTTGCAGAGCGACAGGCGCAGCCTCTCGCCAGAGGTGCCAGCAGCCATGGCTTCGACGCCGGGCGAAGTCACTACCAATTGCTTAAGAAGCCGCCAAAAAACACAACATATTCTTCCTAATAAGGTTATAAGATAGGGATCATTATCTTTTACTTTTTTGGGGGGTTCTTAGGCACATAGTAGTTGTCTTTGAACCCCGGCTAGGACGAGGGTGCCCCGAGAGACGAACATCACCAGGTTGGGTGTCCAAACTATTTTGAAACACATGTGGTAGATGACCCAACTAAGGGTAGCCTTTGAAACAGACCCTCAGAAAGACCCAGATCTTAGAGGGCAAGGGCCTGGGAAGAAGCTGCCAATGCCCATGCGCGGAAGCGATCAAGCAAGGGGAAACAGCAGCCTGGGCCGCTAGTGTCACCCTCCGGACCATGAACTCTGAAACCAACAAAAACCGCACTCCCAAAACAATCCTCACTTTTTAGGGGTGAGGGTTTAGGGATTATGGCCACTCTTAGCCAACCTTTCAGAGCCGCCTAAGCCCGGAATTCCCAAGCTTCCACACCCTAACGTGGCGTTCTTATATGGTGCCGAATGCCACACAAGCTTCCAATAATCAAACGCTTGACATCCCAAAACCCTAATCCCCAAACCTCCTAAAGCAACCCAAGCCCTAACCCCGCCTCCCCCCTCCCATGTAGAGTTCAGGGCTTAGGGCCCAAAACCCAAAAATCCAAAACCCTAAGCCCCAAGTACAACACTGCCACATCATCACCTCACCTGCCGTCACGCCGGAGAGTTGAGACTTGCCACCAGTGGAGTTGCACCTGAGATTTATAGTCTTTTTTCTGTTTTTATTTTAGGGCTCTAGGGTTTTAGGGTTTAGGGCTTTCGGGTTTTAGGGTGTCAGTGCAAAGATTTTAGGGCTTGTGGTCAGTGTTTAGGGTTCTCGGTTTTGGTGCACCTGATCTGTGGCTTTGGGTGAGGAGAGGGTTTCGAGTTTAGCTTAGGTACTGGGGCGGAGGAGGGCTTTGACAATTCTATGGACTTTATGACTATACTCCCCCTAGAACCCTAATAAAAACGTTTTTATATCCTCTTGGGTTTTATATAAACAAAAAATAATTCCGAAGGGGATATAGATGAAAGTAGTGTGCAAGTGCAGGGATTTCCAACTTTTGGGTTTCAAAGCTTGCAATGCTTTAAGAACACCAAGCACCAGGCCCTAAGCCCTGAGCCCTAAGCCCTGAACCCTAAGCCCCAAACCCCAAACCTTAAATCCTAACCCTAAACCCTAAGCCCTAAGGAGTAAGCCCTAAACCCTAAACCCTAAACCCTAAACCCTAAACCCTAAACCCTAAACCCTAAACCCTAAACCCTAAACCCTAAACCCCAACGAGTCGCACGGCGGAGCGGGAGAAGCTGCCGGTGGCCTTCAAGGTTTAGGGGGTTTAGGGTTTCGGGTTTACGGATTTAGGGGCCTGAATAAATCGAATAGGTTTAGGGCGACGGGTCCGGGGGGCTGAATAATTAGAATAGGGCTGTGAGGGGGGGGGAGGGGGCTATCATCGTATAAGAATGAAGGGGGCCCTTTAAGGGAATACTAAAAGTAACTATTCCGACCCCTAAATTCGGGTTTGGGTCTCAGGTTCTGGTAGGGGGTGCTTGAAGGCACCACATTTCAGAAGGGAGGGCCTGTGGGAAGAAGGGCATGGGCATTGCTCTTGTTTGCCCTTCTCGGCTCTGCGCCAGGATCCCCTAACCGCATCCCCTAAAGTCCTAAAACAATGCAGAACCAAGATTGAACACCCAGAATCCTACAATCCCCAAACCCCAGACCTAGAATTCCCATTGCCCTCTGAAACCTAAACACGGGGCCCTGAAGGTTCAATATCAAGCCCCCCCCCCCCCCCGCCCCAAATCACCAGGTCGCCACACACACACAATGGCCCAACACAGCCTGAATGAATTTGATGCAACAAAACTTGAAACGTCTAATGAAGCGGTCTGAGTCATCAGAACTTGTTGTTGTGGATAGCTGGTGTTCGACGAGTAGAGGGATATGTAGGTGGGGTGAGCATGTTGGCACTTGGTACTGCGGCTCCTGTCAGGATAAAGGTATAAGAGAGAGAGAGAGAGAGAGAGAGAGAGAGAGAGAGAGAGAGAGAGAGAGAGAGAGAGAGAGAGAGAGAGAGAGAGAGAGAGAGAGAGAGAGAGCTAGAGAGCGAGAGAGGTGAGAGAGGGATCAGAGGGAGAAGGAGAGACGGAGAGAGGGAGAGAGGGAGAGAGGGAGAGAGGCAGAGAGGGAGAGAGGGAGAGAGGGAGAGAGGGAGAGACGGAGAGAGGGAGAGACGGAGAGAGGGAGAGACGGAGAGAGGGAGAGAGGGAGAGAGGGAGAGAGGGAGAGAGGGAGAGAGGGAGAGAGGGAGAGAGGGAGAGAGGGAGAGAGGGAGAGAAAGAGAGAGCCAGCCCAATTTCACGCCCGGGAAAAACCCTAAACCCCAAATCCCAAACCCTAAACCCTAAACCCTAAACCCTAAACCCTAAACCCTAAACCCTAAACCCTAAACCCTAAACCCTCTCAGGATATCACCGGGTAGGCGGTGAAGAAGGCGCCGACGACGTTGCAAGCGCCCAGGGCCAGGAGTTCCTGGAAGGTCTTGTTTCGGGGCTTTCGGGCTGAGGGTGTCGGTTTCAGGGTTTAGGGTTTAGGGTTTAGGGTTTAGGGTTTAGGGTTTAGGGTTTAGGGCTTAGGGCTTAGGGTCTAGGGTTGTTTAGGGTTTAGGGCTTAAGAGTTTGAAGCTTCCCTGAACTCTGGGCGCCCTTCACTGGTAAGTTTGTTCCCTCGAGATGCAAATCGTATACAGGGGTGCCGGAAGCACCTCCTCGACTCTCGACTCTCACATTCCAGCGTCTTCTGGTTGACAAATCATCTGAAGCAGGGTTTAATATTTTTTGTACCCCCAAAAGGACACCAAATAAATACAGTCACCAAGATTAAAAGAAGAACCTTATATACACTCACCAAAATCAGTAATATACACCCTGCTTCATATGCCAGCAAGTGTCGTCAAAGGATCTCGTACCCTTGGACTTCGCGTTCAATAAGCCCTGTTAAAGGGTGGCTGCTACTGGTAGTTTACGGCACCTCGGAGATGATTCTGAACCCCATGACTTACTGAGTCCAAAGTTGCTGATAACGAATAAATCCGATCCTGTGCCTCCATGCAACCGCCCACAAACCCCTTTATCCTAAATTATCCCGGGCTGGCCCTCTCAAAACCTTGTGACCCTTGTCCAACATATGCCAGAGGGGTTTAAGGTTTATAACACTTCATGCTATGTGGGATTGTGAGTGCTACGCAGTAGATGAGACCAAGCTTAGAAGGCGAATTGCTATGGTCCCCCCCCAAACTGGAAGAAGCAGACATCCGATCAGTCCTGGCTGGATTCCACGTCGTAGCCTGACTTGAGGAAGCTTTGGGGCTTGCAGGGGATCGGATCAGGTCCTGGAGGCTGAAGACCCACGGGTTCGCTGCGAAAATGGGTTTAGGGCTTTAGGGCTTTGGGCTTAGGGTGCATAGGGAATCCATGATGGGAATCCCACCCTTTGTGGGAGGGGCTCTTCACTGTTGGTGTTGTGGGAGGATGAAGACTGTTGGGCACACGATATCTACACCTGTCCTACTTCCTGCTGAAAAGTTCCCCCCCCACTTACGACTCTCATTCAAACCAGCCCAATCCGTGCGAGAATATGCTTTGGGGGTGACGGGGCAAGGTGTGATTTAGGGTTGAGCACTATACCCGTTTAGCGCACGTAAACCCTCTAAACACTAGCAGCTGTTTGTGCCGGAGCTTGACTATTGGACTTCTGTGTGCCATGGACTGTTGTTTAGGAAATCAGACTGTGTAAAGCAAGCTTCGGGGACCTTAGTGGGTACCCCAGGGCGGCCCGATACATCTAAACTAATTCAGGGACTAGCAACGGCCGTACCTCACAGAGGGGACCCCTGCTTGCATAGTCAAAGATACGATCCCGGATCGCGGGTGTGTTGGGCATCGGGCTCCCTGGGCAGGGTTCGGCTGTCCGACTCCAGCTCAAGCTCAGGGGCCATGCTGTTTGGCCAAGTTCTGTGCGGTCGCGAAGGCTTCGAGAAAGCCTGAAGAAGCTAGTTAGGGTTTAGGGTTTAGGGTTTAGGGTTTAGGGTTTAGGGTTTAGGGTTTAGGGTTTAGGGTTTAGGGTTTAGGGTTTAGGGTTTAGGGTTGTAAGGTTTAGGGTTTAGGGCTTCGGGGTTTGAGCCTCGGTTCGAAGTTCATGGTTCTGCATTGTTCATCCAACACACAATCGGGGAGCATTGGGATGTGCGGAATCTGGCATTCTTGGTGCCAGGACTACAGGGATGCGGCATGACAAACATAAACCCCCAAACCCGAAATCCTAAGCTCTCGTTCGGAAAATTGAATGGCAAGGTGCTCAGGCGAAGGCTTCAGCAGCTCCACTGCAGATTAAGGTTTGCGGTCTGGGGAGCAAACCCCCTCCCCCAATATCAGCCATATGTATTGTGTTCTTGTGCCAAAAATTGTTTTTCACTACAGACGAGGGCCTTGGAAGGTTAAGCCATGAGGCGGTCAGAGGCCACGTCATGTCACCCCCATCCTAAACCCTAATCCCCAATCCCTAAACCCTAAACCCTACACCCTAAACCCTACACCCTGAACCCTAAACCCTACCCCCCCCCCCTCCCCCCGAATCCCTTAGCCCTCACACCCCTCCAGCCTAGGAAGCCAGTCGAGAGCGCAAGCGGCATGGTCTGTGCAACATCGTGGGCAGTCCAAGAAGACATGATGTCCAAGCCTTAGGTTTTAGGGTTTAGGTTTAAGGTTTACGGTTTAAGGGAGTAAGGTGGAATGTTAAGTGCTTCCCTCAACCACGCAGCAGGGGGGGGGGGGGGGCAAAGTGAAAATCCTAAACAGCCCAACCGTAATCCCGAACCCGAAACCAACCCACTACAAAACCATAAGCTGTAAACTTGTCCGCAAGCCCGCCATGAGCTCAAACGTGGAGGGTGGAGAGGGGCGGGGGGGGGAATGGGGAGCGGAGAGGGGTGTAGGTTGCAGCACCCATGTTTTTCATCGCTGTATCCCACTTGTTGTCTCACCTAGTCGTTTCCCTCGTTTCTTGTGTTTCCTCTCGCGGGTTTGGTCTCCTCCGATGGTCACCTACTTCGCTTTGCTTTGTAGTGTCTTGCATGTTTTCTTCTCGTGTCTCTACATTTGCCCCTGTCACTCATTGACCTTTGACCCCAAGACAAGGATTGAAAACTACTAGTGCCCTCTTTTCTCGCTTTACTTCTTCTTACCTTTTGTTCATTGCTGGTTGTGATTGTTTATTCGCTCGGTCTTTGGGTTAGGCTAAAATTTACTTGCATTCGTCACAAAGTTCTGACATGATCGTTTATTTTCGTTTTCATCTCTCTCAATATCGTTTACTTGAAGGTTCATGGGTACTTATAAGTGGGGTTATAAGTACACTAAATAAGGTTATTAGCCATAGCTACCCTACTTTTACCCACTTATAAGTACCCATGACCCTCCAAGTATAAAAAGACAGACAATTCAGCAGTTGCTTTTGGTGATTCCTTCCCCTCATTTCTTGGAAAATCAAAAAACTTCGACTCTCCAAATTCTTTGCTGGCTTTGAGGGGCATCGCAGAGCCTAGACTCCTAGACCCAGGCCCTCAACCCTAAACCCCGAAAATCCTGAAACTTAACCCTACGGAGCCTAAACAAGTCAGGAAATGCTTGCAAGGTGCTGGTCGGTAAAGACCCACCCGGAACCTCATGGACGTAGTCCAGTCCTTCACAGCTTCTGCGGGATCCTACACTGCCCCCACCTTACCAAGCCCCAAACCGTTAACCCAAGACTTGCCCAAATAAGGATTATTTGGGCCGTACTTTGGGTTGGGCATTGAGGTACATAGGGGTGGTAAGGATCCCATGCATGTTCGTGGAGAAGCTCTGCTAATTGGTCCCAGGGGACACATTCTGGCTAAACCTTCTAAACCTCTCAGCAGTATATCCAACACTCCACTCCTCCTCGCCAAGATGGAAACCCTACAAGAGGGGCCTGAATAACTAGAACACGGTTTCGGGGGGTTCTTATAGTATAGTATAAATACAAAGGGACCATTAGTAACTCTTAGATTCCGTCCGACCCCTATATACACGCCAAAACCCAGCAAGCCGTGGGCCGAGGGTCCTCGGATGTGTTGCAGCGGCTCGACAAAGTAGATCAGCAACACCCCAGAGACCTGCAAGAGATGGCGCGCAGTACCCAATGTTGTCTTCAGAAGCCCTAAACCCTAAACCCTAAACCCTAAACTCTAAACCCTAAACCCTAAACCCTAACCCCCCCAAAACCCCAAACGTCCCATTGCCTGTTCAGCGATTTTGCACGTGTGAGAGATTGATTGAATCTGGTCGTGGCAGGGTTCTCAGGCACCCCACACCTGTAAGAGTGGGAACTGAACGAGACATTCCAAACCTACACGTGGCTCTCTTGGAATTCCTTGGCTCCATGTGCGGGAAGTAGGCTAAGGGCCTGCATTGGCGAAAAAGAGTTTAATCCAAGACTGACTCTCGGACCCTCGTAAATAACCCCCTGAAACCCCGATATCTGAGCCCAAAAAACCCAAAATCATCCTAATTAAGCCCGAAAATCATCCAAACCCCAAGGCCGAAGCCCTAAGCCCTAAGCCCGAACGAAGCCCTAGGCTCCACGCGCTAAGCCCTAAGCCCTAAGCCCTCAGCCCTAAGCCCTAAACCCTAAGCCCTAAGCCGTAAGCAGTAAGCCCTCAGACCTAAAACCCTAAAACCCTAAAACCGTAAAATCCTAAAACCCAAAAACCCAAAAACCCAAAAACCCAAAAACCCCAAAACCCTAAAACCCCAAAACCCTAAACCCTAAGACACCTGAGAGCCCGGCGCAGCTGATCAGGGGCCCCAGGGAGCCGATCAGCTTCCACCGGGGATAGGCGTAGCCGAACCTGGCACTTTCTGCGGTTTAGGGTTGAGGGTTTAGGGTTTAGGGATTTAGGGTTTACCTGTTACTCTTAGCGGCTGGTAACCCTATAGGGTTGAGGGTTTAGGGCTTAAAAAAAAAAAACTCCGCGTCCGGCCGAAAAGCTTTCGAAGACCCACCAGCGTCGCGGTGAACACGAGGCCGAACCTCGCAGGCTCCCAGTGCGCAGCCTAAACCCCAGACCCTAAACACCAACAAAGTTTACCTCCAGGGTTGCAGGGTTGGAGGGGTTTTGAGGGAGTGACGTGGGCCCTCTTGGGATTGCTTTGAAGGTTCAGGATTTATGGTTTATAGGTTCAGGGCTTAGGGGTTTGAGGGGGGGGGGGGGTTCTGGGGTTAAAGGAGGAAGTCCGAGCGCTTCTGGCTGCGTGATGCGGCCAGGCTTCGTGGTTGCTGATGCAGGGGGTCGGAAATATGTGAAACTTTGGGGTTCTTCTGAGATGAAGCTTCCTGTGGTTTAGGCCAGGCGTGTGTGATGTGGGATTCACCAGGCATGGGAGTTCCTGATGATTAGGGCTCCCTTTTCTAACCTTCTTAAGATGTGAAAAGAAGCCCGGCAAAAGGGAGGCGGAATTTTCGGTTAGTTGCTGAGTTCATAAGCCCCCCCCCCAGCTACTCAATGG
Source organism: Symbiodinium natans (assembly GCA_905221605.1). Classification (NCBI taxonomy): domain Eukaryota; class Dinophyceae; order Suessiales; family Symbiodiniaceae; genus Symbiodinium; species Symbiodinium natans. The sequence goes on from CAJNDS010000968.1 coordinate 146,372, forward strand.
TTTAGGGTTGGAAGCACCTCCGACGACCCCAGGCCCAAAGAAAGAGAGTGAATGGCTTACAGGGCTCCTAGAGGGTGTAGAGGGCACCTTTAAGAACCCCAAACCCACGAAGGCTTTGACTACAACTCCCCCCACCCTCCCCCCTTCCACCAGGGAGTCCGTAGGCAACCTACGACAAAAAAGTAAGCCTTGAACCCGCCGAGGTAGGGGTGAAGGTGTTACCGTGGCGTTTAACAGTCCCATGCAGCAGAAGCTGCGCCAGCGTGATCGGCTGCCCTTTGGGTGCATGCTCGATCAAGGACAGGATGCTCAAGATCGGAAACTCCTTAGCTCGTGTAGACTGCAGCCGCCGCCGTCCCCCCCCCCCCCCCCCCCCCCCCCCCCAACCCACACACAAACTCAGTTCAAACCCAAGGAACCCTCATTAAGGGTCAGGGTTCTATCATCAAGCAGCAGGAGAAGAGAATGATCCCCAACCAGTACCTAGGCTGTGGCCCGGCTGGCCGCTTGTAGTTGCACTTCGCCTCTTGGCATACAAAGGATGAGAGGGTTGCAGAAACACAGCAGACCCTAGACCTATACTCCGCTTGGAACCCTAATATAAATAGTATGTTTAATATCCTCTTGGGTTTTATACAAACCAAAATTACAAAAACCATTCCCAGGGTTTAGGGTTTTAGGGTTTAGGGTTTAGGCCTCAACCCGCTGCAAGATAGACCCACGCTCCCACAGCAGGAAAGAGCTTGGGACTTATCGGGTTCAAGGTTTTAACCTGCAACCCTCCTGAACCCTGTAACCTCACCTCGCCCCACCCAAAAAAAATATAGGGTTTAGGGTTTAGGGTTTAGGAGCTACAAAAACCCGATCACCCTCGGCCCGAAGCCGGCTTTTCGATCCACCCTTTTTGCTGCGGAGGGGCGGACTCCTCGACCTGCACAACAGGTGGACCCAAGCTCGAGATCACACGGAATACATGATATAGGGGCCTGAATAATTAGAATGGTGTTTTGGGGGGGGCTATTGTAGTATGACTACGAAGGGACCAGAAGGGAATACTATTACCAATTGTTCCGACACCCCTATGTTAGGATCCAGCGCTGAAGTTTTTCCATTGTGTTCAAGAACATCTAGGTTCAGGGACTCCAGGCCCAGGGTTGGAGCAGGCGCCATGGCCGACAATTAGCCGGGAAGTTGCAAAACTAGGGTTTAGGGTTAGGGGCTTTCCCCAAACGTTTTTCCGCTTTGAGGGCTGTCGGCTATACAGTACCAAAAGTTCTCGCGTTGTATGGGGTGCATCTCTTGAGAGATACCCAGTCGTTACAGTGGCCTTTTATGGGACTGCAGACCCTAAACCCACAACCCACAAACCTAAACTGGGTTGCCCTTTAAACCCTCTGAACAATATGTATATAGAGGGTCCTGTCTAAACCCAAAATAAGGAAATAAATGTTCCAAAAGCCAACCTAGTAAACTGCAATAAACCCTAAACCCTAAGCCCTAAACCCGAAACCCTAAACCCCAATCAAAACAGCTCTCAGGGCTGCCTTTACCCCAAGGAAGTTCTTGAACTGGCTGATCCTCAGCAGCTGGTTCCGGTGGATTCCCTAGGGCAACCCAGCGACCAAACAGTAAGCCCTAAACCCTAAACCCTAAACCCGAAACCCTGAACCCTAAACTCTAGACCCTAAACCCTAACCCTTTGCCTGGGGCTTGCGTTCGTGCCTCTTTCGGGGTGGGGGGGGGTTGCTGCTTTGGCTGTGGTTGTCTCAAGCGTGGAGCTTCCGAGGCTGTTGGTACACATGCAGCAGATGCAGGCGTGTTTATGTGTCGCGCCGGCCTCAGAAAACAGGGAGCGCCCTCAACTAGCATCCTTTCTTCTCAGACCAGTCGTTAGCAGCCGCCCCAACAAAGTGGGCAAGCTCACACATCAACTACCCCTTAGACTAATACCCCGATTAAGGACTCTTAGAAAAGGGGGAACATCCCAAGGACCCCCCGAAAAGGGCCCTATAAGCCCTCAACCTTGAACACTAAACCCGAAGCCGAAAGATCCTAGCGATGCCGGGCAGCATGATGATCAAGGCTGAGCCGGTGGAGAAGCCAGAAACCACCTGACGGTTCATCTGACAATTTTGCAGGTTTAGGGTTTATAGGGTTTAGGGTTTAAGGGTTTAGGGCTTCTTACCCCGAACCTAAGCCTGAAACCCTTTCAAGATGTGATCGAAGGCTTCTGGGGTTGCAGAGGGGGCCCAAGCTTGCGGCCTAGAACCAATGGCTTGTTTTCCGTTGGGGGTTTCGGGTTTAGTGCCAGGGCTGGGCAATCGTCTTCTTACCTTGCGCTACCGATCACATTGGGTACTACCCACACAAAAGGAACTCCAGGAAGTTGCCTACGGGTTCTTAGGGGTACTAAGAATTAAGAGAAGTGACACTTGACAACCCTAAATCTGCTCCCTCAACCCTCGACGCCCTCCGAACTCCAACCCCCCAGACCCGAATCCCTAAAGCCTAAATCCTAACCCCTCTTAGCCCTAAACCCTTAAACCCTAGGGTTGAGGATTGTTTGTGAGGGGTGAATACCCCTTTTCTTGTACACGTCCGAGTACTATACTCCTGTTCACAGCAACCCCCCCCCCGTCCCCCCCCCTCAAGCCTACGGGAATCCAGACAGGTTTGGGCCCAGGTCTTGAAGTAATGGGGTTGAGGGTTTCAGCTCTAGGGTTTGTAGTGCTTCAGGGGGCTTGGGGTGTCAAGAGGCGTCGACGCCTCACTGGTCACTCGAAGTCTCAGAAACAGCTGAGACCACGGCAGGGTGTCCCAGGAACTTGAGCAGGAAGCCCAGCTGAAGCACCTCTCTCTCTCTCTCTCTCGGATTGGCGGCACCGTGTAAGTTGTGAGTGCACTTGGCAAGGCAAACCCGTGCTAACGATACTGGGTTCTGGGTTCCTCCTCAACTTCTACTTCGCTAAGCAACCAAGGCCCTAGACAGGCTTGAGTCACTCCACGAAAAGTCCCGTCCCAATCACCCCCATTCGGAAATGACTTTAGAGTTTAGGGTTTCGCTTTGAGGGTGAAGGGAACTCTGAGGTAATCTTCAGAAACGGGAGTCCTAGGTAAAAGCACAGTGATAGGACCAAAGGCGGCCTGGGAACGTCTGACCGATGTTCGCACAACAAAACTGCCACATGCCTACACAGCTTCCGTGTAACGGATTCCGTGTCAAGCTGCCTCTCGGGGGAGGGTTTCTGATGATCTCCTTTGTAGCATCATGCCCAAACCGACAGGAAGCGAACCACAGGAGATGAGAGGCCTCTGGATTTGGGCTTAGAGTTTGGGTTCCAGGGCTCAGAGGGTTTTGGGAACCCTAAACCCTACACCCTGAACCCCAAACCCTAAACCCTAAGACTCTTGGCTCTTGCCTCACGTGCAGCAAAGGGGCGCAAGCAAGCAGCAGGAAAGATCCGGCCAGCAGCGAGGTCAAGATCGTCTTAGTGACTGCGACCCCTGATGTCTGCACAAGACGAGGTCCTTTTTGACCCTACACCCTAAACCCTAAACTCCTAAACCCCTAAACCCCTAAACCCCAAACCCTAAGCCCTAGGTATCTTGGACAGCTTACAATACAACTTTATCGGGGAGGATGCTGGTGATTACCTTCCCAATCTCGCAGCGACAACATCTCCGAGCTTCGGGCGGTAGCTGATCAAGATACCTGCATCCCCAAGGCTCGAACTCGAAGCTTCCCAGAAGAACTCTCCATATTGCCCTTACTATACTTACTTCTCCATAAGGAAACCCAAAAAGTTTAAAGTTCAGCTGTCGGAGAAGTAAGTATAAGTCCACCCAGGATGCAGATGACCTGTCATTAGTCTCGGCTCAGGGTCCCGGATAGGGCTTGGGGCTTAGGCGGCTCCGGGCTCAGGGCTTCGGCTCTATACCCCTAAGAAGCCCTAACAAGCCCTAAGCCCTAAACCTCTGAAGCAGGCGTTTTAGGCCCACTATATACCCAGCTGGGAGGCCATCGCGATGTACTTCTCCTGGCACACCTTCAGGACATGGCTTAGGGTTCTGGCTCTGGGGTGGAGGACGTCGAGTTTAGGGTTTGGGGATGACGACTAGGAGCTCTGACTGAAAACGGGGCATGTTGCTTTAAACGGTGGTTGTAAGGCTTTGGTGGTCATAATCTTTCAGACAACCTGCCCGGCAAAATGCACTGGAAGAAGGGCGATGTAAAAGTCGTAGCCAAGAAGGTTTCGGGCACTTTAGACGCTAAACCCTAAACGATTAACCTTTCTTGAACAATCGCAATCACCAGAAAGGAGATCCTAGAGCCGCAAAAATGGGGGGGGGGAATGAGTGTACTACCGGACACCCCAGCTCTTGGGTCTCTTTATCAAAAGAAAACATGTTCCTGAGGATGTCCCCTCACCCACCCCCCACCCACACACATGAATAGGGATAGGGTAGTCAATGGCTCCATACTTTCAATAATCATGAGTGTCAAGGACTTGCCATGTTGCGCACCCGAAATTCTGAGGGTTTAGGATTCATGGGGTTTAGGGTTTATGGTTTAGGGGTCCAGAGCTTGAAAAACGCCTTATTGGGTTCATGCCGCCCCTAGAATTAACAAACTTCGTAGCAATGCCCCCCCCCCCCCGCCTAGAACCGCAAAGAAAAAGAAAGCGCATTGTTTAACCTTACCTTGGGCTTTGCCTCAACAAAACCTAAAGCAAAACTCCTAAGGAAACTACAGCTTCTAGCCGCCAAACCTCGCTCTGCACCAGCACGTTGAAGTCTTCGGCAGTTTCGTTCTTCTGCAAGGCGAACCACTCGGGGCACTGTACCGGATCCTGAGCGAATGCAAGCAGTGGGGTGCGGGTGGGTGGGGGTGTACGATCTACACCCCAAACCCTCAACCCGCAACCCTCGAAACGGTTCCCGAACCAACTTGTAGCTGTGGACCTAATATAGGCGCCTGAACAATTAGAATAGGGTTTTGGGGGTTAATGTAGTATAATTTTAAAGGGAGGAAAATAGTATTTGTAATTCTTCCGACCCCTATGTTAGATGAACCTCACTCGACCGGGATGCCATCCAATAGGAAGGGCGAGTTCGGGCTTCGGGTTTAGGGTTCAGGGGGTTGGCTGTGGTCCCTTGCGGGAGCCCTCTTGCAGCCCGACTTTCAAGAAGGGAGCCCCTAAGAGCGCCGGACAAAAGGAACACTAAGCCCTAAAGGCACGCCATCTGGACTGACTATCCTTTTGGTTACGCCACGGTCCCTGTTAGGATTTAGGGTGTATGGTTTAAGTCTTAGGTCTCTCTCAAACCTTACTTTCTCTGGTCAACCCGAACCCGTGGAACCAAAACCCTACCTTGGGAACACCTAAACCCTAAACCCTTAACCCTAGACCCTAAACCCTAAACGTTTTTTTTTTGGGGGGGTCGAAAGTTTCGCTTTATTTAGGGGCGTCTCAGGGTGCAACCCCCCAGAACGCCCCAAACGCTGTGGGCTAGTTCTAGTTCAGTTCATGGTTGGGATCGTATGTAAAAAATTAAACTTCTGTTCCTTACTAAAAGTGCAAAAAATCCTGCTAATTCAATTCCTTATTTTTTGATTTCAAGCACCCTTGAAGATGCAAAAATGTTGCCCGCGCTATCACAAAGGTTTCTTCTGCGAGCCCATCCACGAGGCTTCCTTCGAGGCCTGCGTGGACCAGAAGCGACAGCATCGCCACCGGGCCCACCATGAGCCTGCAACGTGCTCTTTCACTTCACTTCTACTCTTCACTGAGTATATATATATATATATATACATATATGTGTGTATTTTCTTTCACTTCACAGTTCACTGAATATATATATATATATGTATGTATGTTCTTTCACTTGACATCTTCTCTTCACTTACTATGAATCTTATCCTGGGCAATTAATAAGATGTTTGTATAGTGAGCCCGGGGAAAGAATGACATCTCTAATATGGCGTGCATGAAAGACTTGGTTCGCACGCCAAAACAAAAGCCCATACGATGCAGAAAATATGCGCGCTTCATTTCATTCATTGCCAAATTAAAACATACGAGTATCTAGCTGAACGCAAAGTAGCGAGTAAAAGCCCCTAATGAACAGACTTACTTTATTGTGGGCCGTTCAGGCTGCGTCTTCGAACTTATTGCTCCGCTCAAAGGTCACGGTTCTTGCTTGTAAAGCCGGGACAGGTTTTTTGCAATGAGGCTTCCAGGAGAGACCCTAGACCCACGCCCATTACCCTACGTTTAGGGTTTAGGGTTTGGGGTTTGGGGTTTAGGGTTTGGGGTTTAGGGTTCTGTGTCTTTACCTCCTCTAGCTTGCCCACTAGTCCCGCACATAGTTCAGGGCCCGGATTCTCAACTAACCAGGGGAAGAAGGGGGTACTCGAAAGGGCTTAGGGTTTTTGGTAAATCCGCCGAGGCCTCGGGCCGAAGGTGTATAGGTTGTGAGAACAGCCGCACGTCGGCCCCTCTTTTCTGCCTGGAATGGGTACCCCCCGTAGGCGACCACGATCTCAAAGCGGACGGTTCGCCAGCACCAGGGGCAGTTGAAGCCCCGCCCAGCAGGCCCCCCCTTTTTTGCTTTTCGCCAAATTGTGAAGCGTGAGCCCCCAAAGCCCGCAACCCTAAACGAACCCTCAACCCTGAACCCTATAGACCATAAACCCGGAACCCTAAACCCTAAACCCAACCCTCATTGCTTGGGGTCCAGCGACGTGGGCGCTGCGGAATCACCATGTGCGCTGGGCCGGTCCGAGGCGGGCCGCGTAGCGTTAAAATTAGGGATTAGGTTCTGGAGCCAAGCCCCAAACAACGGTCAAGCCACACCAGGCATTCTGCATACGGACGGGCCCGTATCATCCAACAAGACGGGACCCGAACTGAGGGAACATGTCTGCCTTCTTGTAAACCCTCAGGCCTATACTACCCCCTAGACACCCTCACCTGTAAGCTGAGCAAAGCTAGGCCAACAAGAGAACTATCCCTAGCACCCCCGTGGCTCTCAGCCTCTGCTCAACGCAGCACATTCACACAACTCACCAAGACCGTAAAACAACACGAGCCCCCTCCAAAGATGTAACCCCCCGACCCCTGAAGATTGCACATTCCATCGGGTCTTCCATTACGAGTACGAAAAGTTATTACCGCTAAGCCCTCAAAGCCTGGAGCCCCCTAAGCCCTAAACCCTAAACCCTGAACCCTAAACCCTAAACCCTAAACCTCAAACCCCATACCCCAAACCAGAAACCCCAAATTCTGCCTTAAACCCTAAACCCTAAACCCCGAACCCTAAACCCTAAAACCAGAAACCCCAAATTCTTTTCTAGGGAGTCGCCAGGCCACTGCCGCGACTGGCCGAGGAGTGAATAGACCAGCTGTGGCATGACCAGGGCATACCTTCTCTTAGCCCTAAACCCTAAACCCTAAACCCTAAACCCTAAACCCTAAACCCTAAACCCTAAACCTTAAACCCTAAACCCCAAAACCGTTTTGGGAAGGGTTTCTGAGAATCCTAAGGGAAGCCTGCAAGAAAGTAGGTTCGTGTGCTCTTCGAGGTACGGTTTAGGGTGCAAAGTGGTTATAGGGTTTGTGGCGCGAAGGCCCGAAGGCGCGGATGCGAAGAACCCCTGGCTCCGACTCACACAATTTCAGTTGGGTTTTTCTTACTACGAAGAGACAGCAGAAGAAACTTTGTTTCAGGGACCATGTAGGGCGTCTACTCTGTTGTTTTGGCTGTTTGTAGTTTAGGAACCTATAAGTTGTCCAGTAACCTGGGGGAAACAAAGGTTAACCTTTAGGATTATAAGGGGATTCTATTACCCCAAAAAGGTTCAAGGTTACCTCTACTACAAGGCCTAAAACCCAAACCCGGAATACGGATACCACTGTGGACCCGCCATCCTCGTCTCATAGCTGCCTAGCACTATCCTGGGCCTTCAAGTATCTCGCGCGTCAGGGCTCCGACTGGTATATAACAACACCACCAGTCCATCCCTGAGTTCCTGTTTAGGGTTTAGGGTTTAGTGCTTAGGGTTCAGGGTTAAACAAAAGAGGCCTGGTGTCATGTCCGTTTCGGAGTGAATGCCTTGATGCTCGATGCTTTGAACCAGCTCTGAAGGCGTTATCTGCTTTGAGAGAGTACACCTCGTGACTAGCACGCCGCACGCCTATAGTCACCAGGCGAACGCGACGTGTCGATCATCGTGTCACGACCTACGACTACGACCTGACCATTTTAAGACAACGCCCCCTCAACTACTCTCCCCCTTTGGGAGATACCTTCCTCGCAACAGTCTCGTCCTCTCAAACGGGTCTACGAGCAACTTGAACTGGGATAGTCGACTCTTGTTCACGGCCTGCCTCCCGAAGACTGCGCTGCAGGCCCTACGCACATCTCCTGTCGAGCCCTAAACCCTAAACCCCAAACCCTAAACCCCAAACCCTAAACCCTAAGCCTAAACTTCAACTCCAAGGCCCCCCGGGCCTTAGTCGCCCCCAAGCCCTCTAGATTCAATCAAGCTGCAGTCCGTACTCCTGTCACGGGCTTTGCAGGGTCCCTAAACCCTAAACCCTAAACCCTAAACCCTTAACCCTAAACCCTTAACCCTGAACCCTAAACGGGGGGTGGGGGGGGGGGGGGGGGGGGGCTGTGACTAGTTTAGGTCGACTTGGTTCCTCCTAGACAATCAAAGAGCCATGGAGGCAGAAAAACACCCTCTCAACCCCAACAACCCCAAACCCTCAACCCCGACAATCCTAAACCCTGAACAAGGACCTGAAATTTGGTTTTCAGGGCTGAGGTTTTGGGTTGGGGTTAGTGTTTCAGGTATAAGTGCCCTGAACCTCCAAGTAGGGTTTCGGGGCTTCCTTCAATGGCCTCAGTGTCGCTTCTTGGCCCTGGGGTCCTGGGCCTGGGGGCCTCTGTGGGCATGGGGCTCTTGGGGCTCCTCTCCCAAACTCAACCTCGCAGCCCACCCTAAAAACCCTATAAGCCCTAAAACCCTGTAAACCCAATTAACTCTATAAACGGTAAAAACCCTATAAACCCAATAAACCCTAAACACCCTCTAAACCCTATAAACCCTACGCACAATCCCCATAATCCCCATAAACCCCATAAGCCCTATGCACCCCAAAAACCTCTAAACCCTATAATCCCCATAAACCCTTGCAGCCCTATAAGCCCTCTAAGCCCTCAACCCTCCGTCTCAACAGGAACCCGCAAGGCGAACTCCGAAGGCTCAAACTGGAGCCTCAAAGGGTTTAAGGGTTTAGGGTTTAGGGTTTGGGGTTTAGGGTTTGGGGTTTAGGGTTTAGGGTTTAGGGTTGGTTTAGCAATTTCGGAGTTCTTGGGCTAGCCTACACAGCCTAGAAGGCCCAACCACTTGCTCTTTTTGGTGAGGTCTTGCGGCAAAGGTGCGAAAGGCAAGGCTGCGATACTGGCATAGGAGAGGCTCTCGGGCACGCCCATCACGCCCACAGTCAGGCCTCGGAGAGTCTGGGAAATTTCGGGCTCAGGGTGTAGGGAACCCAAAGCCCACCGTGCTTTTCTGAGCAAAAGAAGAGGAAGCTTTGAGGTTCGCAAGGGTAAAACCCTAAAACCCTAAAACCCTAAAACCCTAAAACCCTAAAACCCTAAAACCCTAAAACCCTAAAACCCTAAAACCCTAAAACCCTAAAACCCTAAAACCCTAAAACCCTAAAACCCTAAAACCCCAAAACCCTAAAAAGACTCTGGGCATCTTATTTGCCATATCTATTGCAATGGCCAATCTGGACCATCCTGGGGGTGTGGGAGTTCGGGCTCAACCCTAGTAGGGTTTAGGGTTTAGGGTTTAGGGTTTAAGGTTTAGGGTCTAGGGTCTGGGGTTCTGAATTTGGAGAACACTGCTGGGATGGGCTAGGGCCGTGGACTTTGGGATCCCCACCGACCCAGAAAATCCCCCAATCCGGTAGTGCCTGCTGCCTAAGAATCCCTATGGGTGGTTGTCAAAATGATGGATACGGCACCTCATAGTTAGGGTACCCCAAAAGGGATCATAATTTGGACAACCACCCCTATGACAACGACCTGCTGACAAAGCGGTTCTTACGTGACCATCCTTGGCCAAGAATAAAAATCCTCGGCCCCAAACCTCCGGAAGCCTTATCTCGGCTGCCCTCTAAACCCTCTGAACAATATTTAGATACAGGGTCCTTTACAACCCAAATAATTAAGGAAAATAAAACATGTCCCAAGAACCAACCTAGTATAACCTAGCATGATACGAAGCACTCAACTCTGAACATGTGGGTTGGGCTCAACGTCGAGCTGCCCGCAATCAAATCCGATGCGGTCGACGTCCAGGATGCCTGCCGGCTTCAAGTTTGAATTCAGGTACCCGGATCCTCCCTGCCTCGCCCCTCCCACACCTTGACACCTTCACTCCTTCAAGCCTTGACGACGTGACGCCTTGACGCTTTGAACCCGTCAAACCTGCAAACCTGCAGTCACTGCAGTATCTGGATAGCTCTGAGGGATTCGGCCACGGGCCCTAACCCGAAACCCTGCAACCCAATACCCACACCCCAGGCCGGGCCTGCCGAAGTTGGCTGAACCTGCACTGGGCCGCACGGGGGTGTCTAGGTTTAAGGTAAAGCCCCCAAACACCCTGAACCTTACACCCCAAACCCTAAACCCTAAACCCTGAGCCCTTAACCCTAATTTTCGGAAACCCTAAATGCGCCCCGGTAGACTTTCGGCACCAAGTCGCAATGGCAGCCGACGCCCCAACCAGGCCAAGAACGTCTGCTGAGACTCTGGCCTCCAATGAGTTGAGGGCTATGGGCTCTCTTTGGGTTGGGGTTTAGGGTTTAGGGTTTAGGGTTTAGGGTTTAGGGTTTAGGGTTTAGGGTTTAGGGTTTAGGGTTTAGGGTTTAGGGTTTAGGGTTTAGGGTGTAGGGTTTAAGGTTTAGGGTTTAGGGTTTAGGGTTTAGGGTTTAGGGTTTAGGGTTCAGGTTTCAGGGTTTAGGGCTTAGGGCTTAGGGCTTACGGTTTGGGGCTTAGGGTTTAGGTTATGTTTTTTTGGGTTAGGGTTTAGTTAGGGCTTAGGCTTTGGGTTCTGGGGTTTAAGGTTTATAGGGTTTAGGGTCTTAGGCGACGCGGCCTTCGCTTCGTCGCGCTATCAATCGTCATGCCCTCATCTCCGCTAACTCAAAACTCGCGCAGTCACCCTGACCCTGAATGAGCTAACCCTAAACCTCCCCAAGCTCCTCTTCGAGTTCTAGCTTTGGAAAGTTAATACGGTTTAGGGTAGGGATAAGGGTTTAGGGTGAAAACCCTGCACCCGAAACCCCCACATTCTGGCCTGAGTGGTCGGAGCAAGTGCTTCTTGCGTATGTACTGCTGGAAGTCCCACTGCGGCGCAACCTTCTCCGCCTTCCCCTTAATTGGTCTACTTCTTCGCGGGGAGTTCGGGAGTGGGGGGCCCAGGAGACCGCGTAAAAGGCTACATAGTACTTGAAGGTGCCTGGGTAGCTATAAAGGGGCTTTAAGTGGGGCAACTATAATTATGGCCCCTACTTCTAACTACCCCTGAACCTCCAAGTAAGGGTCCTTACTAGCAAGTGGTGTGCAGGTAAAGTGAGCTGACATGTGTATGGTGTATGCTGAGCAGACAGTTTTTTTTTATATTACTTGGCTGCAAAAGCTATGTTCGTGTCCACAGCAAGATTCGTCACCCTGCGCTATTGCGGGTGGGGCGCTCTACGTCGAAATCGTATATTCCTTATAGTTGAGGCTGCAAAAGGCCAGTCCTCTAACTAGGGTCCGATGTTGGGGACAGTCTTTCTCAGGGTGCCGTGCGCTGTGCTCCATAAAGGCCACAAAATCTTAGTTGTCCAGTGTCCTAGGGAAGGAAAGGTTAGGATTCCATAGGGAGCATGATGCCACTAAGAAATGGGACACCCAACTCAGAGAACTACCTAGGCTGCCCAGTAACCAAGGCTTAAAAAGGGTGCCCTTTTTTGCTTAAAGGGGTTTATAAGGGAACCTAAACCCCCAAAAAAGGGAATAAGGGTACTACTGGGCATCCAGCTAAAAAAAAACATCGTTGAGCACTGGCAGCCCGAACCCCCGAACCCTCAAAGCCGAAGTTTTCCCTCCAAGAACGCGAGCTCTCAGTGGGGTAGGGTTTAGGGTTTAGGGTTTAGGGTTTCGGGTTTAGGGTTTACGGTTTAGGGCTCAGGGCTCACGGATTAAGGCTCTGGAGTTTGGGGTTTGGGGTTCCAGACAAATTCACCCTCAACTCTCAGCCCTGAACCTCAAGCACTTCACTTCACCCTCAACCCGAAACCCGAAAAAACACAATTTCCCTCTTGCAAACCTAGGCCCTAAACCCTAAACCCCAAACCCTAAACCCTAAACCCTAAACCCCAAACCCTAAACCTTAAAGCCTAAACCCTGAGCCCCAATTCAAGACTGGAAGCGGGAGATGCCATGGAGTCGTCCTCCGACTCGGTTGTCGTGTCATCCTGAGCCAGGTGGTCGGGTTTAGGGTTTAGGGTTTAGGGTTTAGGGGGTTTAGGGGGTTTAGGGGGTTTAGGGGGTTTAGGGGGTTTAGGGTTTAGGGTTTAGGGTTTAGGGTTTAGGGTTTAGGGTTCAGGGTTTGCAGGGTGTAGGGTGTAGGCTGTAGGCTTTAGTCTTCAAGCTTTAAAGTCGGCTTCGATTGCCTGGCGAAAGCCTCAACCCTTAAGGCCTCAAGGCCCACTGCACAGCCCGGTGCGGTCCTCCTGGTTGTAGCGCAGGCGGCTCACCAGGAGACCGGCACCTCATTGAGGAGATGGGCAGAATGTGGAGGTTGGGGTGGACGAGCTTAGGGTCGAGGGCCTCTAGGGTTTAGGGTTTAGGTAGCTGCTTCATGATTGTTACGACTATCTTTGTGGCATAGTAGCAAGTTTACCAGGGTATTGATCCTATTCTGATGAGTGTCAGTGGTCGAGTCTTCGAGGCCTTCAGGGGTTTGGGGTTTCGGGCTTGCAGGGCACCTCCGATAAGGGGTCTAGATGACTAAGACCCGCAAAACTCCCTAATAAACTGCTCTTCAAGTCCGCCGATAAAATGATTGGGACTGAGGAACAACCTCCCTAAATCCTCAACCTAAACCCTCTCTGGCTTCTAAGGTCCATTGAACCCAGAAGTGCCGTCGCAAGCGCCGCCGGCAATGCCACCCATGGCTATCTGCTGCTGCCGAAGCCTCGGATGAGCACACTAACATCCCTAACCCTCTCTCCACCCTAAACCGTAACGCCAACTCGGGAGTCTCCGCTGTTGTTGTCGAAGGAGCTTGAACCGGGGGAGCGCGACTTCGGACGACTTGAAAGTTGGAGGCAGCAACACAGCTGTGAGACGGAAGAACGAGCAAGCGATAATCTGTCCGAAGGGCCCAGCCCCGACGCTCCAGCACCAGCTCCTGTACCGGGACCCTGAAGCTCTGACATTGGTACCTCAGACTTCTTAACCCAGGAGAGGGAGTAGAGGTCCAAGCCGTCCCGGGACACCAAGCTCCGGCTGTCGCAATTCTCGTCGTCCAGGCTGTCACCAGCAAGCCAGAGCAAGAAGCTGTGCTGTATGTGCACGTGTTTGAGGAGAGTTGTCACTTGCTCGGTGGAGCTTCTACTGCTGCATCTGTTGACTGGGGGGTGATGGTGACGAGAGCAACACCACGCTGTTTCCCTGACGCTGAATCCGGAGTGTTGATGGATCGCCACAGGTCTGCAGTTTTTGCAAACACTGGCTCAGTGGTTGTCCACGTATCCATCACCAAGAACGCGTCCTGGTCTTCGTGGTACGCCGCCACGGGCGAGAAGTGGCCACGCAAGTCACCGGTTCCCTGCCCGAGCGTCGTCATGTGGTAGTTCACGACGGGAAACGTGGTGGGGCGGTCGATCCCAGCCAGCAGTAGCCGCCGCAAGTCCTCCGCGCTGCGAAGCTCCGGTGAGTCGTCCGCGTGATGGATGTCCACGCCGCTCAGCCCTGGAACGTCCAAGTCCGTCACCATCTCAACAAACTGCGGCAGTGACATGCCGCTCGTCTCAATGTCGAGCAGGGACGGCCCGACATCGCCCCGCCGCTTCGCGAGGAGCTGCTGCTCGTGGGTGTCCTTGGAGTGCTCATTGAGCGTGTCGTCGAACTCCACCGCCTTCCCTGCGCTGAGGACCAGACACAACGTCCGGACCCCACACATTGTCAGACCGACCTGACGACGATGGCCAGCTATGAGGTCTAGTCTAGTCGTTGCCTCCTCAAGAAGCGCCGCCCCAGCAGGACTTGCCAACGGAATGAGCGGCGACATGGCCGTGAGAGATACGTGTTGCTGCGGTTCGATGGAGAAGAAGACAAGAAGGCAAGAAAGCGGCTGACGGTTTCCCATCTCTCCCTTCCCTCCCAAGGCTGTCTGCCCCAACACAATTCTCACCCATGGATGTCTGTGATGGGAACTACACATCGGTCAGTTGCTTGTGCGTGTGAGAGAATAAGCAACTGTCAGCTCGACACTATGAACGCCAAGGCCGAACCCTGAACCCTGAACCCAACCCTAAACCCTAAACACTAAACCCTAAACCGGTACAGGGGTTCCGGGCGTAGTTTAGGGTTGGGGTTGAGGAGGTTCCCCGGTAATCTATGAGCCTTTGGTGTGGGTTGAAATGAAGCCCCTCCAGGATGCTTGGGGCTCACAAGGGGCCTTTGGACTGAGGTTGAGGTTCGGGGTTGGGGTTTGGGTTTTGGGGTTTAGGGTCTAGGGTTTGGGGCTTAGGGTTTAGGGTTTGGGTGTAGGGTTTAGGGCTCGGAGTGTAAACCCGAAATCCTAAATCCCAAACCCCCAAATCCTAAAACCCAAAAGCCTGAATCCTAAAATCCTAAACCCTAACCCTAAACCCTAAACCCTTAAGCCGAACTGAACCAAGCAGCAGTAGTAACTCCCTCGCTCGCTGCGACTGTGACCTTCAAGGCTTCATAGGTTGGGTTAGGGTTTAGGGTTTAGGGTTTAGGGTTTAGGGTTTAGGGTTTAGGGTTTAGGGTTTAGGGTTTAGGGTTTAGGGTTTAGGGTTTAGGGTTTAGGGTTTAGGGTTTAGGGCTTAGGGCTTAGGGCTTATGGCTTATAGGGTTTAGGGTTTAATTAGGGTTGAGGGTTTAGGGCTTATAGGGTTTAGGCTCATAGCAAGGCTTCGGCTTCGGCTTAGGGTTTAGAAATTTACATGGCTGTAAGGAGGATAACCAGAGGTAGAAGCGGATACCAGAAAAAAAGCCCTGAGCCCTTGGGGTTTCAGCGTTTTGAGGTGCTTTTTTCTTGCAGGCTGCGGGGCTTAGGATTCATGGTCTTAGGCATCATGGGTTGAATTGGCAGCGGGCAGTTTCTGTTTGGGCTTTAGGGCCAACTCGTTTTAGGACCCTAAGCCCTAAACCCTAAACCCTAAAGCCTAAACCCTATTACATGGGTTTAGTCCTGAAGGTCCTCTTGGGGCTCAAATTGGGTCCTTGCGGGTGTGGATGCTGTTGGGATTCAGGGTTTGGGTGGTGTTTGGGTTTTGGGATGTTTGAGGTGTAGGATGTTCAGGGCTTAGGATGCTTAGGGTTTGCCACCTAGAAAGCCCAATACCCTTGTCAATACATGGACTAGACCTTAAACAACATTGGGGCTGCAGTCGTGAATGTTTAAATGTTCCTCAATTAGGAGGGTGCTGGGCGGTCTAGGCAGGTGCGGAGTGGGACAGACCTCTCGTGTGTCTGGCCTGGAAGACGAAGATCGGTTTGTCGACATATTGGCAGTTTAGGGTTCAGGGCTTAGGGCGGTTTTGGGTTTACTCGACCCCCTATACCCTGAGCAAACCCTGTGGTTGGGTGGGTCCCTGTTGCAGGGGTGGCAGCCCTCAACACCCCGATCTCCGCTGTCTCGTGGAAGGCGAGGTTTAAGGGTTTCGGGTTTCGGGTTTGGGAAATATTGTGATATTCGCAACGAAACATCTTCTCGGACTTAAAGTAAAGCTGCTAGTGCTTGAATTCATTTGCATGCCTATGCAACAAACTTGCAGTAGCAAAGAACAAGAAGAGTTGATCTGAATACTTGCAGCTTAAGTGGTCAGACTTCTTATCTTGCAGCAGGATTCATCTGGCGGGCTACTTCGAGCACATCTCTCAGTAGTGATCCAAACAATCTCGCCAAATCCATCTGAGCCTGGAACTCTAACTTCGCAAACACGAGCGCGACACCCCAAGAACTAAGCTTGGGGTCATAGGGCGGGTTTAGGGCGTTAGGGCATATTCCTGCCAAGCTGCTGCTTGATGTAGCCTGGGCAGGAGCGACACAACCCTCTTAAACCCTAAGCCCTACAAAATGCAAGTGAGAACCGTGGGCTTTGGAATCAGCCCGAAGCCCTGAACCCCAAGCTTAAACAAGCGGTTTAGGGGTTTTAGGGTCTACCAGCATGGGCTATTATACCCTATAACCCCTCAAAAGGGCCCTTGAAAGGATTGAATATGTGGGCTGTAGGGTTTAGGGGCTTAGGGCTTAGGGGTTTAGGGTTCCGGGTGCACACCAAGGAACTCTTCGTCAGGTCTCTGCGCTTGGAGCCAGCGGAGGTGTTGCTCACATTGGCCTCCTGAACATCAGGAGTGTCTTTCCCCCTTCACGCCTACAGTTTCGAAAGCCCCTTAAAAGCACCCCTATGGATTCTCAACAGAAACCGTTTCAGAAGCCACTGAAGCTTACACTGTACGTGAAAGAAACCCTAAACCCTAAACCCTAAACCCTAAAACCTGAACCCTAAACCCTACACCCTAAACCCTAAACGTTGAAGAAACCCTAAACCCTAAACCCTAAACCCTGAACCCTAAACCCTAAACCCTAACAACAGCCTGGTGAAGGACTTGAGGCTTGTGGACTTGAGATCCTTTTAGGCCTCTTGGGTTGAGGCAGGGGCACTCCGGAGTGACAGGACTTGGGGTGAGTTTAGGGTTTAGGGTTAGGGTTTAGGGTTGAGGGTTGAGGGTTTAGGGTTTAGGGTTTAGGGGTTTAGGGTTTAGGAATTAGGGTTTAGGGTTTAGGGTTTAGGGTTACACCCTAAACCCTAAACCCTAAACCTTGAACCCCGCAGCCTAAACCCTGAACCCTAAACCCCAAACCCTACACCTTCAACCCCAAAGCGTGAACCCCAAACCCTAAACCCACGCTCCTCATCCGACTCCTCCGAGGCCGAGGCCTGCAGGTGCATGTGGGTGGTTTAGGGTTTAGGGTTTAGGGTTTAGGGTTTAGGGTTTAGGGTTTAGGGTTTAGGGTTTAGGGTTTAGGGTTTAGGGTTTAGGGAGTTCTCTACATGAGCGTCCCTTTTGGGGTCCTCCTTTTAGGGTGCCCGTGTTCGATAAGGGGACCAACGTTCAGGGACCCTAATTCAGAGAGCTGCCATTGTGCCAGGGCTGAAGATTTTGGGGCTTCCTGTTTGGGGTTTAGGGTTAGAGGTTGAGAAGTTTCCGGCTTATTTGAGAGGGATTGGGAAGGGTTTCTAGGCTTTGTTTAGGTCTCGGGTTTGAGTAGCGGGATTTCGAGGTAGAGATTCGGGGCTTCAGGGTTTTTCATCTTTGAGAAAAAAGCCGACGCCTGAGACTGTCGACACGCAATGCGACCCTTTACGAGGCCAATCCTAGCACCCAGAACCCTAGACCTACAAAAAACAACGAATTCCATAAATTCTTCCAGTCAGCAGAGCCCAATACCCTGTGCTCGAGCCGAGGAAGGGCTTGTAGTTTGGGTTTACCTGCATGAGCTACTATACCCCAGAACCCCTTAAAAAGGCCCTGTGTAGGGTTGGTTCGGGGGCATTATAAGGCCCAATAGCCCTTGCTGGTAGTTTTTCAGTGTTCAGTTTCGGGTTTCGGGCACCGTATGGAACCGCAATATCAACCAAGGCCACGGGTCCCCTCCGCTACACACCTTTTGTGAGGTTTGTGCTCGTGTATTTGGCACTCCACAAACGCCCTTTGTGCCACCTTGACCAGGTTCCTCTGGCACTCCCTACCCTCCCCCTCCCCCCAACCCTCTCGTTAGCCCCTCGTCGTCACCTCGTCTGTGCTTTCTCTTTTGTGTCTTCGTGTCTTCGAGGCCCGCGGTTCCTACGGTTGGGGCCGGCCGAGGCCGATCGCGTAGAGTGAAAACTGCACCCCTGAACCCAAAACCCCTGAAACCCTGAAAGAAACCCTGAAACCCTGAAAGAAACCCTGAAACCCGAAAAAACCCCACTGAAAACCGCCTCCCAGCAGACGGCGGCGAAACGCGCTTCGAACTCCGTCGAGGATTGGGACTCCATGGCTGTCAGTCCGACAGAAAAACCACGATGTGCAACCCTAAAAACCCTACAAACCCTAAACCCTAAACCCAAACCTCTAAACCCAATAAAAGGAACACCCTACAGCTTATGAACCCTATGATGGAGATTTGGGTTGAGGAGCTTCGTGTGAGGCTCGAAGGGTTCTTAGTGTCCGGGTCTGAGAGCAGAGCTCCATGAGTAGTCCCATGATTTGTGGCCTTAGAGGGTACTTTTTCTTGAAGTTTAGGGTTAACTCTAAGC
>CAJNDS010000968.1:170000-195000 GCA_905221605.1 Symbiodinium natans
CGGGGCTCAGGTCCTTTGAAAGGGCTACCCCCCTCCCCCCCTCCCCCCTAGAATCCTAGAATTGAATCCAAGAACAAGCCCTAAACGCAAAACCCTAAACCCTAAACCCTAAACCCTAAACCCTAAACCCTAAACCCTAAACCCTAAACCCTAAACCCTAAACCCCAAACCTAGAAACCCTTGAGACTCACAATGCCCAGCCCTAGGTGTTGCCAAGCTGCGCCCGCGTCTGTGGCAATGTCGCCCACGGCATCCTCGGCTCAAAAAGCTGCTTTGGGCTTAGGGCTTAGGGCTTAGGGCTTAGGGTTTAGGGTTTAGGGTTTAGGGTTTAGGGTTTAGGGTTTGTGGGAACTTAGGGGCCTACGGCTCAGACACCCTAGGGCCCTAAACCCGAACCTAGTTTTGGGCTTAGAGCCCGAAGAAACTAGACCCCAATTGTACTCCTGTTTTGGTTCAGGGTCTAAGGTTTTTCGAGTACCTCGTTGTATGGTTGGAACTAAACGACAGACACTTATTAGTGGGTGCCCCAACAAAAGCTCTAAGTCCTGATTCCTAAACCATAAACCCCAAAAGCCTGAACCTAAGGCTTCGCAGGAGATGAGCTCAGGGTTTAGGTTGCAAGGCTTAAGGTTTAGGAGGGGAACTTCTAAACAAAGCTTACTGCATTTGCCTTTGGGGGCGACGTTTCTTTAGGTCTTCGGGTTCCTTATGCGCAGAAGCAACCAAAATAAATCTGGTTATGAAATTCGGGTTTAGGGTTATTCCTTTGGGGGCTTTTGCACCGAAATACCACGAAACTCCTCCGAAGCTGGTCATGCGAGTCGCGCCAAGTCCCTCCAAGCCGTCGCCATCAGCCAGGAGCCTAGGTTTCTTGCGCCTTTATCGTTGGAGTTTCATCTTGCCCCGACCTCCTTGAACCCTCAGCCTTAAACCTGAAACCTCCGTAAACACCAAAACCTGTAAAAACCCCGAAGCCGTTAAACACCCCGAAGCCCAAAAACCCATCCCGAAAATCCCTAAAATCCCTTCAATTCACGTATTCCCTCTACTCGTATCTACTTATTCTCTAAGTAGTACACGGGCCCTACAAACTTATGCTGAAAGGACAGAATTTAACATCGAATTTGTGAAGAATACAATGATGCACGAGACTCAACAATAGATTCATGATGCCCAAAAAATCCATTCTTCTCTCTGGGTTCTCCCTAATTCCCAACATCCCCAACACCCTCATCTCACCCTGAAACACACCTATATCCATCCAAATCCCTAAACCCTAAACCCTAAACCCTAAACCCTAAACCCTAAACCCTAAACCCTAAAGCCCTTATCATGCCCTTATCTGCGAGTTCGGAAGATGCCCAGGAACGCGCCGGCGACGCACAAGCCTGCGACTCCTGCCACAGCCGCGACGCCTGAGCCCGGAGCCGCTGTTTAGGGTTTAGGGTTTTTAGGGTTTATAGGGTTTATAGGGTTTTTAGGGTTTTTAGGGTTTAGGGTTTAGTGTTTAAGGTGTTTAGGGTTTAGGGTGTCGTCTTCGCATGAAGAGCGCCCGTCCATTCGGTTTGTCGAGGATAGATGAACGACAACGGCTTACCTGATATGGCGTGGACCTCTGTAGACGCGGCAACGAATCGTTGCAAGAACGGCTGTTCTTCTCGTCTACGATAAGAAGGACTTTAGCTCCAGCCTCAGCGGCAGCACACAACGCAATGGGCCGACTGGTTCAACTCTGGGCAGCCAGATCCAGATTATGATCCTCGAGCCGGTGCTCCTGCTGCCCCTGCCACTCCTACGACATGGAGCCCTTCGGGAAACACCAGCTGAAGAACCCACAAGGACCCTAAACCCTACCCTAAACCCTAAAACCCTGAACCCTGAACCGTCTCTACCTAGATATATTTAAACCTTAATGGTGTCGTCTTGTGATTTGGTGGTTTCGTGGTTCCTAAATCGTAATTCTGAATCCTACTCACTCAGGGCCACCCCCGCGACCTCACAGCCTAATTTTGGTCAAGGGGGGGGTCGTATGTTTCCATTTTTAAAGCAAACCAATATTCGGAGACCCCCGCTTGGTCAAATTTCCGACCCCCCCTTAAAGGAAGGGGAAAGTTTGCCTTCAAAAATGTATTGTTTCGGACCATTTCTGAGCTTCTCCCAGACCATTTCTGGGTTTCTCCCAGCTTTTCCCATACAATTTCCGGGCTGAGGTGGTGCGTTAAGGGAAAACGGAGAGGCCCCCAAAGTCGACAAACAGTTTTTTGAAGCCTTGTGGGGCTTTTTGAAGCTATTCGGGGCTGTGGTGGTGCTTTGGGGTAAAATGGATGGGCCCCGAAACCGTCGATTCGGGTACTAAAAAACAGCACGTTTCATTGCGGGAGCTTGCAAATCCTGAGTTCCCCCCTTGCTTGGGAGCTTTTTGAAGCCTTTTGGGGCTTTTGAAAGCTATCTGGGTGTATGGCGGGGCCCCGAAACCGTCGATTTCAGTACTAAAAAACAGCATTTTTCACTGCGGGAGCAGGCAAATCCTGAGTTCCCCCCTTTTGGGGTGTTTTTTGAAGCCTTTTGGGGCTTTTGAAAGCTATCTGGTGCGTTTAGGATTTAGGATTTAGGGTTCAGGGGACTTGGGCAGGAAGAATTGAAATGGTAGATAGGGTTGCCAAATGAAAGGGATTCTGGGTGGGTGGGGTGATGCCAAACACCCTTAGTGAATGCTTGGATCAGAGATGCTGAACAATGAACCTAAACCCTAAACCCTAAACCCTAAACCCTAAACCCTAAACCCTAAACCCTAAACCCTAAACCCTAAACCCTAAACCCTTCGCTGTGGGTTTTGGTTTGGGGTGGGCTCAGGGTTCAGGGATTCTGGGCCTTTTGACGTGAGAAAATGTGCAGCACAGATTTAGGGTATTCGGTAAATTAGGGTTCAGGGCTAGGGTATTAGGGTTTAGGGCAACAGGGAGCTGTGGAAATGGTCGCACAGAACGCTGTTGTCATTAGGATCGCCTGCGGAAGGAACCCTCATAGCGAACAGAACAAAACCCACATGCAACACAAGGTTGTGGGGGTTTGGGGTTCCAAGCCAGACCACGCACACCGCACCCCGACTCACTCCCAAGCATTTCGAGCAGTAGGGAACGTAGGTAGGCGTCAACGAAAGTAGAAGGGGCAGTTCAGGTTGTGAGTTAAAATGCGATGTGCTTTGGGACTACCAAGTTCAAGTTGTTTGTAAAATTGTTGTGTGGGCTGCCACACTAACCACCGTTCAAGCCAAAACCCTAACCCCTAAACCCTAAACCCTAAACCCGAAACCCTAAACCCTAAACTCTAGCTAGATTCCCCCAATGATTTTTGCCCCAAGCATGGCGCCGAGATCTCTGAGGCACCCCACCGCCGACACCCGCTGCGACTTTGGCACCGGTGCTCCAGCCCCTGCCGAGCTTTTAGTGGTTCTCAGTAGGGTTTAGGGTCTATAGAGTTTAGGGTGTAGGGTTTAGGGTCAGGGTTTAGGGTTTCAGGGTTTAGTAGGGTTTATCAGGTTTAGAGGGTTTGGAGGGTCTATAGGGTTTAGAGGGCTGTAGGTGCCCAATTGGAACCTCAGGGGTTGTAGGGTTTAGAGGGCTTAGAGGGGGGGGCGTTGTGCTGGGTGCCCGATTGGAACCCCATCCGTGGTTGCATTGGGGACACAAGGCACCTAGTTGGACACCTAGTTGGGGCTTGGGTGCCCAATCAGAAGACGACCTGACTCCCTCACTCAGACTAAGAACAAGTTTAGGCCTTCTAGGTTACATTGGTTGATGGTCTCTTTAAGTAGGGTTTCTGCTTTGTAGGGGGTTCTTGTTTGGGTATCTAGGGGCTATATTAAGGTATAAGGGTAGCAAATAAAGAGACCACCGGCCAAGGAAACCCTAAACCCTAAACCCTAAACCCTAAACCCTAAACCCTAAACCCTAAACCCTAAACCCTAAACCCTAAACCCTAAACCCTCCCCAACGCGCGCTTCGGCTTGGCCGCAGGGTCGGCGCTCGGATCTGCTGTCCCGCCAGCGGCCGGGGTGGGGTCGGTTCCTGACGTTGGAGTTCGGGAAGCCTTGGGTGCATGTGGTGTTCAGGGGTTTGGGGTTTAGGGTTTAGGGGTTTAGGGTTTAGGGTTTAGGGCACAAAAAGCTGCATGTAGGATCTCGGAGGGGGATTTCTTTCACGGAGCCCATTGCAGCACGCAAACCCCGACTATGGCAGGGAAATATCAAGGCTTGTTGGCAAACCAAGTCCCTGTGCCTCCTGCGAGTCCTGCTGGCGTGGGTTTCGATCCTTCGGTGGGGCGGTCCCTCTCTCTCTCTGCCTCTCTTCGTCGCTCTGCTTCTCCTCTCTCGCTCCTCCCTCCCTCACTCTCTTCATTTTTGTATTTGTAATATCTCTGTCTTTGTTTTCCGTATTTCGGTTTTCTCTGTATATCTTTCTGTCATCTCTCTCTCTCTCTCTTGAATTTAGTGGTTCGAGCGAGGGTTGCAACCCTGTGCTCGCGGCCTCTGGCTGTTCGCGGCTTACTGCTTAGGGTTTGAGTTGTCGAGACCCGCCCCCCTAAACACTCTAGACTCTAAACCCGAGCCCCGCCCAAGGCCGGTTTAGGGTTTCAGGGTTCAGGGTTCAGGGTTCAGGGTTCAGGGCTCAGGGTTCAGGGTTCAGGGTTCAGGGTTTAGGGTTCAGGGTTCAGGGTTCAGGGTTCAGGGTTTAGGGTTTAGGGTTTAGAAGGCGAGCCCCCAGAATCGGCTCGACCCCCAGAGGATCCCGAATGATTTCCAATGGTCTAAGTTTGTACCTCGTACCTATGGACAGGGTTTAGGCTTTAGGGTTTAGGGTTCAGGGCTTCCAGGGTTTAGGGCTTGGGCCGCACCCAGCCCCTGAGTCCAATGCACAGGCCCTAAACCCTGCAAGACCCTGTAACAGCCTGAGAGATTTGTAAAACCCAACAGAAAAAACACCCAAAGCCCTACCCACGAAGCATCGCTTTTTGGGCCTGGGGCGTTCCATGTGGGCGTGCTACCCTGCACAACCCTCTCCATAACCAGCCCTCCAAAACAAGCCCTCTTGGAAGCCGAATAACCCCAATATCCCTAAGCCCCAAAACTCTAAAACCCTAAAGCCAAGAACGCAAAAACCTAGTAACCCTGAACCTAACAACCCCAGAGCCTATCCTAAACCTGACTAATAATCCTGAACCCTAAACCCCTGAACCCCTAAACCTCATGGTCTTAAACCCCTAGTCCAAGCTCCGCACCTCCTGTGCCCCCTTCCAAGAAGGAGGCGAACTCGTCGTAGGAAATCTGGCCAGTGAGGGCTTCAGGGGTTTAGGGGGTTTGGCGATTAGGGCGGGGTTTGGGGGGGCCTTGGGGCAGAGTCTTCATTCTTCTAAGCCTAGAGGGTTCAGGGTAAGGGCCTAGGGCTAAGTAACGCAGGCTACGATGTTGAGGGCCCTACTTTCTGCATCCTGTCTCCCTGCGTCTCCACGATAATGCACTCCTACTTTAGGGTAACTACTTCCCCACGAATACACTGCCCCAGCCCCCCACCTGAACCCTATAGGTGCACAAGCCAAAATGCGACCCTGCACCCTCAACAAAACCCCAAAACCCAACTCTAAACCTGGGCGATAAACCCGAACTCCGCCTGGTAGTCGGAGTTCTTGTCTGTAGACATGATGAGGTCGTTAACCTCCTTGCACCCGGTAGGGAGGTTATCAGCTTCGGTTGGAAAGTTCCAGTTCAAGGCCTCCCCCCACAAGTACACTCGAAGGAACCTGAACAACCCATTTACCCTGCCCAATGAAGTGGAGCATTACATTAATGAAGACAATGAACCGTTTGTTTGTGTACTCCACTAATAAAGAAACGTAATGTTCGAATGCAGGCAAGCTCTTCTTGTCAATAGCCTTTTACGTGGATTAAGCCTCGAATTACGTCATCGCAAAATAGAAGAGAGGAGTAAAGGAACAGAGGAACAACAAATAAGCTATTGCCCAGGTGATGTGAGATCTTCTGAATATCACATGCTCGGGGCAGGGGGGGCAGGGGGGGGCAGGGGGAGGACTCCCAGTTGGTGAGTGAAGCTCGCACTTGAAGGAAAGGAGTTTCACTTTGGCACTCACATGCACATGGTTTTGAGTACTTAGTGCTTCTAATTGCTGCTCCGTCTCTTGCGTGATGCTGATCCTCAAAGGGAAACTGCTGTAGGTTGCCCAGAAACCCTGGGCAAGATAAAGGAATGTCCTTGCATAGTTAAGCGTGTGGGATCCTGCCCCAAACCCAACAAGAAAAGGCGATGAGGATTCTATGGGCATGGGACAGGCTGTTCTTGGGTGAGCGCATATGTAGCTCTTGCAACTAGTGGTGAGTGTACACATGTCGGTGCCCTTAAACCCTAAACCCTAAACCCCAAACCCTAAACCCTAAACCCTAAACCCTAAACCCTAAACCCTAAACCCTAAACCTTCATGTACTGGGGACTTGTTAGAACCTCGTAGCCAAGAGACAGACTTGCTCAGCTCGGGGTTCAGCTGGACCTCTGCGAACTAGCTGGTTTAGGGGTTTAGGGTTTAGGGTTTGGGGTTTAGGGTTTAGGGTTTATATGATTCAGGGTTTTAGGGGTGAGTAGGGGTTTAGGGTTTAGGGCTTTAGGTCTTAGGGTTCGAGGCTCCTATGGTTCGATGCCTTTAGGGTGTACAGTTTGAGGGTTCAAGGATTTAGGTCTTGCAGGGCTCAAGGTTTAGAGGGCAATGGAGGGTTCGGAGTCTAGATTGTTTTGTGTGTGCGTATTTGGGGTCCAGAGTTTACCTCAGGCTTTAGCAGGTGGGGTCAAATACCCACAGCATCGAGGCATGAGGGACACTAAACCCTTTCATCCTACCCTAAATTTAAACACTCAATTCAACCCTACGCCCTAGAGCCCGACACTTTCCTAACCTCTAAACCTCTAAACCCTATAGGTTATCATCGAGGCCGGGCACGATGAGCTCTGCCAGTTCCGCGAAGCTGATGAAGCCTGCCCAGAGAGCCCAGAATGTCCCCTTAGACCCTTAATAATAATAATAATATCTTGAAAATCCTCTTGGGTTTCATATGAACAAAAAAAACAAGTCCCAAGGGGGATAGAGAAACTGTCCCCATGAGTTGAGGATTGTGGGGTTCGGGTTCAAGATTTGGGGTTTAGGGTTTGTCGGCTTATAGAGTTTAGGCTTTCAGAAAAACTGCACGACCCCACGCCCTAAATGGGGGGGTGAGGGCTTAGGCTAACCCAAAACCCTAACCCGGAGCCCGCAATGCGACAGTAGGCCATCTCCTTGGTGTTCTCATGTCGAATGGCCCACCCGATGTTTTGTGGAGACTCGGAATTTGGGGACTTGCGGGCTTTAGAGTTTCTGGGCTTTCGGTTTAAATATGAGCCTTAAGCACCGAAACAGGTATCGAGATACACCATTCAAGTCTCTCAGCCCAGCCATCCCACAGCCCGGACACCATGGAAACCACCTCAGGAAACAAACCTGCCACCCAGAGCTCAGACCCCTAACCACAAACCCCAAACCTAAAGCCCTGAACCCGAAGCCCCTACAAACACCCGAAGCCCCAGCCCTGAAACCCAAGAGCCTCAACTCTAAGCAGTTCAGCTCCGGCACCCTAAGTCCCAAACCCCTAAACACCACAACCCCCAAAACACAACTTCGATATAACAATTTTTGAAAGCCGAAGACCTGAAGGGTTGACTCAGGGCCTTTACCCCAAGGTGCTACCCTAAGTTTTAGAAAACCTAAAAACTTCAATTGAGCTCAGGTTACCTGTGTATCTTCCATTTCTGATGGGTGTCGTGTCTAGTCTAGAGCCCCGGTCACCACTTCCCCCTGCGCACCCTTGCCGTCTTTGTCCCACTTGCGGAACTGCTCCTGCCGAGGTGGTGTTGAGGTTCCCAGCTTTACTTTCAAGGAAGGTCTGTGGGGTGTGAGGTGTACGGTTTCGGGGGAGAGGGTCTAGGGTGGTGAGGCCACCACGCACCTCAAAGAGAGGTTTGGGGCTGAAGCACATCCTCAGAAAACCAAGTTCCGCCGCCCTTTCCCTCCCCCCTAAACCCTAAACCCTAAACCCTAAACCCTAAACCCTAAACCCTAAACCCTAAACCCTAAACCACCCCCCATCCTTCCTCCCCCCTCCCCTGCGCGGTCCCGGACCGGATCCATCCGACCTCTGCAGGTCGACTGTGAAGTTTATGGGCGGGCTTGTAGGAAGTGGGGGCTTAGGGTTTAGGGTTTAGGGTTTAGGGTTTGGGGTAAATTGGGTTGATAGAGTTTAAGGTTTTATAAGGGTTCAGCTACGGGTGGGCCGGGGAGTGCAAGAACACCTGAGACTTGTGCGAGCTCTGGGTCTCTTGCTTGGGGGGGGGGGCATTGATGGTTTGTTGGTGCCATTGATTTACCGACAAACCCGTGGACGCAGACACCAAACTCGACAAGGGGCTTAGCTTTTGACGGGAGAAAAGCTAAGCCCCTTGTCGAGTTTGGTGTCTCCGTCCACGGGTTTGTCGGTAAATCAATGGCACCAACAAACCATCAATGCCCCCCCCCCCCCAAGCAAGAGACCCAGAGTTAGCACAAGTCTCAGGTGTTCTTGCACTGGTTTTCTCAGAATTTGCTCAGAGTTTCTATGGGCTATACCCAACCATTTCGGGACTTCAGTGGACTTTTCGGAATGATTTTGGCTCTACAGTCAACCCCCCACCCCCCTCCCAACTCCAGGTCAGGCGACCCTCCCACGAAGGCACGGGAACCAGCATCGGCTGGCCGGCACGCGCGCCCGCAGGGACTTTCACCTCGAAGAACTTTCCTTGGCTTGCTGCGGTTGGCATTCGTAGGGGGTTATTCTGAAGGTTTTATTATTGAGGGTGCATGATGAAGGGTTTACTATTAAGGGTTTATTATTATGGCTCATATAGTAAGGGTTTAAAAGTTCTAGATTAGGTGTGCAGTACCCTGGCCACAACAAGATGAAACCTGAGGTTTATTCCGGGATGTCCCAGGAAATTTGAGTTCACCTACTGGGCTACTACAAGCTCGGGTTCAGGGTTTCGAGCTTTGGCCAGTCAGGGTTTAGGGTTTAGGGTTTAGGGTTTAGGGTTTAGGGTTTAGGGTTTAGGGTTTAGGGTTTAGGGTTTAGGGTTTAGGGTTTAGGGTTTAGGGTTTAGGGGCGTCCAGGGAAGCCATTCTCCAGGTTTAAACAAAAACCTCGAAGCAACGTGCGCAGGGCTCATGGCCTGAACCGTAAGCCGGTGCGGCTTGGCTCATACGGCTTGCGACCCCAAACCCGAAACCCGACAGAGTTTAGGGCTTAGGGTCTGGTTTGGGTTTAGGGTGTAGGATTTAGGGTTTGGGGTTTGGGGCTTGGGGCTTGGGGTTTAGGGTTTAGGGTTTGGGGTTTAGGGTTAACCCTGAGGGTGTCAGGGGTGGCACCCTCGCTCTCTCCACGTTTCTTGCCCAAGTCCCCTCTTCACACGTAAGAACGCGCAAACAACCCCAAGCCCTTACTATCATATGTGCCCCTAAACCCCTGAAGTCTAAAAACCCCATAAACACGAAGCCCCACCTGATTACCTGAGCCCTCCTTGAACCAGAACCCTAACCTGACAAAAGAAAACTATATAAACGCTGAGAAGCCCTAATCCCGAAATGATCCCTAAGCCTAATCTCTTCTCCCTGATAACATTAAAGGACCCCCTCCTCGCCAGTATAGAAACCTAAGGAAACCCAAAGGGTTTGAGTATTGGGGGGGGGCGCTTATCGCTTGTCCGAACAAACAGCCCGTGCGGAATATTTGGCCCTAAACCCTAAACCCTAAACCCTAAACCCTAAACCCTAAACCCTAAACCCTAAACCCTAAACCCTAAACCCTAAACCCTAAAGGGTCAAGGGTTCAGCCTTTGGGTTTCGGTTGAGATTGAGGATTCAGAGGAACTGGAGCCTTCGGGGTTTAGGGTTTCGGATTTAGGGTTTCGGGCTTGAGGTCAAGGTTCTCTGGCCCTAAAGCACTAAACCCTAAACCCTAAACCCTAAAGCCTTTGTGCTTCAGCTAGGTTTGAACAGCCCGAGTGAGGTTTTACGGGGAAGCGAGGCTCTATATGGGACGACTCGGTGTCAGGCTTCCGATCCCCCCCCCCCCCCCCCCCCCCGCATTCGGTAGAGGTTTTAAAAGGGCGACTACCGGATCCCAGGGATGTTCTTAAATATAGGTCATGTTAGCGGGAAGGGATGAAAACCCCAACCCTGCCCAACAAAGTCCAGGCCCCTTAACCCCTAAACCCTAAACCCTACAAAGCCCGAGGTGCCTTTGGCCTTTGGATGGGGCACTTGAATGACGGTCCCCGCGGCACCCTCGGGGACCTCTGCAATGCAAGTGAGGTGAGGTTTTGGGGCTTGGGGCTTGGGGTTTAGGGTTTTAGGGTTAGTGTTCGGGCCCGTCCTACTTAACAGTTTATGAATCCGAAGCCTCAAACCCTTTGAGTCTCCGATTGAGGTGTCTAACACCTAGTCAGCGCGAGCACCTCGAAACCCTATAGACCCTAAACCCTAGCCCCTGGAGAACCAACATCCCACAAATCTAAACCCTAAACCCTAAACCCTAAACCCTAAACCCCAAAACCCCAAAACCCCAAAACCCCAAAACCCCAAAACCCCAAAACCCCAAAACCCCAAAACCCCAAAACCCTAAACCCTAAACCGATGTAGATATAGAGCCTAAACCTAAAGACCCTACACCCTTTACAGACCCTGACGGTCCGACCTTGATGCACATCGTCGGGCCCGGCTCCATGGGCTTGTCGTCGGCGTCACGGATCGGGCCGCCTTGCGCTTCGGGAGAGAAGGGTTTCGGGTTTAGGGTTTAGGGTTTAGGGTTTAGGGTTTCGGGATGTCTCTGAAGGCTCCTCGGCGGTTTCTTTTTGGGCGGAAATATAGTAGATTCGAGAAGACTACCCTAAGAAAAGTAAACCATGGGAGCCGAGGGTTTCGGGGTGTCTCAGAAGGCTCCTAGGTAGCGTTTTTTTTTGGGAGAATCGTAGGAGATTCTCGTCTACGGCCCGAAAAAAGATACTACATAGGAGTGCTTAGGCACAGGGTTAGAGAAGCTTGGGGGCTTGGGTTTACGGCTCTTTTTGGGCTCAGGGACTGATTGTCGGGTTTGGGGGTTAGAGGCTTGGAGGCTTACATGTTCGGTCATGGATCTTCGGGGTCTAAGGCTTTTACTACTAGTTGCTTGAGAACCCCGAAAAAAGAAAACATATTCTTCCTTATTAAGCCATTAAGGATAATATAGGGATTATGAGTTTTCTTTTGCGGTTCTTAAGCAAATGGTAGTTTACCTCAATGTCCCCAAGGTATCGGCTTTGATGGGCGGTTCGAAGCCCATTGGGCTTGGGGTCTGAAAGCTTTGAGGCTCTGCGGTTTAGGAAACCCTACACCCTAAACCCTGAACCCTGAACCCTAAAGAGGAAACCCTAAACCCTGAACCCTAAACCCTGAACCCTAAACGCCCTAAATGGGTTTAAATCATGGC
Source organism: Symbiodinium natans (assembly GCA_905221605.1). Lineage (NCBI taxonomy): Eukaryota > Dinophyceae > Suessiales > Symbiodiniaceae > Symbiodinium > Symbiodinium natans. Next base: position 181,588 of record CAJNDS010000968.1, read on the forward strand.
CTATTTCTTTTTCTGGTTCTCTTCATAGAAGGGGCCCCGGATCAGACCAAGTACCCCCGTACCCCCCCCCTCCCCCCCCCCCCCCCCCCCCCCCCCCCCCCCCCCCCCCCCCCCCGCAAAAAAAAAAAAGAAACAATTATATATGTATATATACATAGAGACATACATATATATATATATATATATCCTCTTCCATTGAACTAGCACTCTGTGTATCCCCGAACTCTAAGTTTCCCGTCGCCCAAAATACTCCAGTCCACAACCCCACCCTCGGGCACAAAACAACTCGGGATAACCCTTATACTAGCAGCCCTTGGTCGGGATTATCGTAGTACCCCGCCAACTATAATCCCAATGAAGGACTCTTCGTACAGGGGGGAATATCCCAAAAACCCTAGACCCCTAAATCCCCCCTAAACCCCTAATCCCCTAAATCCCCTAAATCCCCTAAATCCCCTAAATCCCCTAAATCCCCTAAATCCCCAATCCCCAATCCCTAAACCCTAAACCCTAAACCCTAAACCCAAAACCCTAACCCGAAAACGCCATAAACAAAGAAGGCCATAACGTGCCACCGGGGCTCTGGGAGCTTCCATGCCTTGGTCTTTTGAGGGGGGTTTAGGGTTTAGGGTTTAGGGTTTAGGGTTTAGGGTGTTCCGAAAATAGGGGGACGCCCCGATGTAGATCACCAACTAGTAGGATTTCCTCAGCTAACCTACAGAATTACTCCTAAACCCCTTTTATAGGATTCTTATGTCGGTAGCCTACACAAGAGTGGGCTCAGGATTTTTAAGGTTGTGCTTAGGATTTGTGAACTTCGTTTTCAGAGGGGGTTGTGCACCGCAGGGCCCTGGACCTGATCCAGATACAGCCAGGTATGGGCGCATACTGCAGCCATAGTCCCGCAGAGGGTTTAGGGTTTAGGGTTAGGGTTTAGGGGGTTTAGGGGGTTTAGGGGGTTTAGGGGGTTTAGGGTTGAAGAAGTTTGGGCTTCGGGCTGAGGAGTTTGCGGCCGCGCGGCGATAAGGCGCACGGATCTCGCGAGTACCACCGCTCACAAGGTTCTCCTGCGCGGCAAGGGGCTTGACTTTGAAGTGCCAAAACTACTCTTTGCTTACGAACCCCCAAAAAACACAAGACAATAGTCCCTATATTGCCCTTATAAGGAATTATACTTTTATTTTGGGAGGGGTTCTTCCGCAAACAGATTAGTAGAAAAGCCTACTCTGTTCTAGGTAGGTACGAATGGCAGCTTCCCAGAAGCCCCAAACACGGCCCTCCCCACGGAAGAAACCTTCATCCTTACAGGGGTCTAATCAAGAATGTGTCAGGAACCCAAAAAGCACTCAAGGTTTAGGGCTTGGGGTTTAGGAATAGGTGCAGAAAAAACCCAACACACCCTACATTGCTACAAACAATCCCGAACCTTCCCAGGCCCTCCAAATCCAGCGGCCTTCCGTTTTAGTTTTTGGCTTATGAGAAAGGCCAATCCATGTTCTGCGTTTCTCTGGGCCAAAACTCCAAACCCCAAACCCCAAACCAGCGTAACCCTCGACCCCAAACCCTAATTTCCAAACCGAACCCCAAACCCCAAACCCCAAACCCCAAACCCCAAACCCCAAACCCTAAACCCTAAAGTCCTGAGTCATGTCCTTGAAGTTTACCTTCAGCAGGGCGCTTGGACTTGGGGAGCCCATGGATCTCAAGGTTCAGGGCTCAGGGTAGCCTTATACCTTAATGGAGCCCCTATAGATACCCCAATAAGAACCCCCTACAAAACAGAAACCCTACCCAAAGAACCACAAACCAATCTAAGGTTGAGGGCTTAGGGCTTTAGGGGATGTTGACTAGGTTGTATCGGGTTGAGGGGCTTGGGGGGGTGTGGGGGTGTGCTAGCTTCTATATGGGCTCGGGTCTACTACCCTAAAAACCCCCAAAGCCTACTTGTTTTCAGTTTGCAGTCGCACAAAAGCTCTTCTAGAATTCGTAGGCAACCTACGAACCGTTCTACCGACTTAGCAGAATTTAAGCAAACTCGGGACGGTCCGATGTAGGGTTCGAACAGATTAGTGGGCTGCTTTGAAACCCCAAAACCTCCAAGCGTGAATCCAGGCAAAAGCTAAGTCAATCAAGTAGAAAGCGAGAGATTGACAGAGAGAGAGAGAGACAGAGAGCGAGCGAGCGAGAGAGGGAGAGAGAGAGAGCCAGAGAAAGAGAGAGAGAGAGAGAGGGAGAGAGAGAGAGAGAGCAAGAGAGAGAGCAAGAGAGAGAGCAAGAGAGAGAGCAAGAGAGAGAGCAAGAGAGAGGGCGCGCCTTTCCTAGAACTTGAACCCGAAAAACCCAATTCGCAGAAAACAGCGCTTGGAATGTCAGAGCCTGACAGACAACTCGCCATGCAGCCTCTGAACCATGGAAACCCGACCCTACCTAAAGGCTCCAATGTGGTACCTTTTTAGGGTATAGTAATCTGCAATCCGCTATAACCTAACCCCAAAAAGGAGCTTAGGGTTTAGGGTTTAGGGTTTGGGGTTTAGGGTTTAGGGTTTAGGGTTTAGGGTTTAGGGTTTAGGGTTTAGGGTTTAGGGTTGGGTTTCAGGTTTATAGCTACATAAGAACCTTCAAACCCTGAAACCCAGCTGTCTCTTGCTCCACGGTCTGCCTCGTACTTCTCCTGCCAAGGCTTGGGCTGTCTTGGGGTTTAGGGTTTAGGGTTTAGGGTTTAGGGTTTAGGGTTTAGGGTTTAGGGTTTAGGGTTTAGGGTTTGGGGTTTAGGGTTTAGGGTTTAGGGTTTAGGGTCTCTTTTCCAAGAGCCCTAATCAAACCCCAACTCAGATGGTCTAGGGCTTCGGATGAAACCCTACACCCTATGCCCGGAACCCACCTAATGAGTCTTTTCATTCTGCCCTTTCCCTGAAGTCAGACGTCAACATGTCCGATCCTTCTTCCCGTTGATGAACCTCGGCTTAGGGTTTCGGGTTTATGGGGTTTATGGGGTTTAGGGGGTTTAGGGGGCTAGGGCTTCAGGAGGTTTAGGGTTTTAGGGGGGTTAAGTTAAGGCGTCAGGGGCTTGGGCTGCACGCTTCTGATTGTAGGACTGTCCCAAAAGGTTAGAGGCTACTTCCCCGCCCAGGATGACAACTGGAGGCAAGTCGTTGCCAAAAGGCGAAAATCCAATAGGCTAAGTTGGGCTTACCCTAAACCCTACATCCTCAACCCTATATCCTGAACCCTAAGCCCTAAACCGATTGGGTCTACGGTCTAAGGGCTTGATGTGCTTGGTACTGTCGACCGTAGACCCTCAAACCCTAAAACTTCGTAGGGTTAAGGGTTGATGTCGGCATGTTCGTCCTTGACGGGACTAGGGTACCCCCTGCTATAATCCTCATTAAGGACTGCTAGTAAAAAGCTATACTCCCCTTAGAACCTTAGTAAAAAAAACACTATTCTTAGTATCCTCTTGGGTTTTATATAAACAAAACAATAAAAAGTCCCAAGGGGATATAGATTGTAGTACCCCCCTATTATAATCCTCACTAAGGACTGCTAGTATATGGGCTGAACACCCCGAGGCTTTTGTAAAAACAAAATGTCCGGGCCAGCTGTTGGACCGTGAGGCATGTCATCTTGCACATTGGGGCAGACTGTAAATACTTCGGGGATTCCAAACACTATGTAGGGCTTCCTTTTTAAGTCTCTATATTCTCAAAGGGATTCTAAGCTTGGATATGCAATCTGCGGCTGAGACTTGTTCAGGCACTTGCTGCTTGGTTGCAGGTTAGGAGATTGGGGTTGGGGGTCGCGTGCCTTCTTAGGCTTCTGCCGGTAGATGAGAGGGGGCCGTAAGCGGCGGGAACACACCATGACACGAAGAAGGGTAATGTGCACACGACACAGAAGGGCCCCTGCATTCTAACACGGATCCCCCAAACTCCAAACCGGTAACCCGAAACCCTAAACCCGAATCTAAACCGCACCCGCCAAACTTGCGCACCGTGCGGCATGTTAAAGCGCGCCGTCCGCTGTCCCGACATATAGGCCGTCTTGAGCCTCTTGTCCTCATTCTTCCTCAGCGCGGCGGTTCTATCAGAATAGGGCTTTCCCCCTGAAATACTAGGAGAGAATGGCACTGGCGCTCCTGGTCATCAGACACCCACACCGAGCCTAAACCCTAAACACCCCAACACCCCAAACCACAATTGCGTGAGAGGACGCCTCAACCATCTTGGGGGGGACCGGGGGGGGGGGGGGGGGGGGGGGGCAAAATCGCACACAAAATCCGAGGTTGGGACTGCTTAAACCCTCCGGAACAGGATTCCCACATAAGAAACCTCTTGATCCCAGTTTAGGGGTTCGGGTTTTGGGCTTCGCTCTTCGGGCTTAGGCTCCACCCTAATACAGTAAGCCCTAAGCCCCACACCCTACGAAAGTAGTAGAGGGTTTAGTAATCGGGCCTAGTAGGGGCATTATCGGAGCACAAGGTACGCTTCTGGGAGACTTTAGGGGATCCAACCCTGAAACCCTACAAACATTCTAAGATTTAGGGCTCAGGGAATATAGGGTTACTGTTTAGGGTTTAGGGCTACTCCCTAAGCAGCTCTTTGAACACCCTTTGAAGCTCTAGAAACTTTCAAGAACAACCTCAGCGAAGTGCATCTCGAGGGAGCCTCCGAAACCATAACACCCCAAACCTAAGGGTACTCTCGGGGGGCCGGCGGGGGGGGGGAGGGTTACCCGAAGAACTTATAAACCTTATGAGCACTAGCAACCATGTTAAACCTCTTAAACCATGCAAAAGCCATACACCCCAAACCCCAAACCCCCAAACGAACCCCAAGGCTGCGAAACTCCTAAGTCCCTCAACTCCAACCTCACACTCCACCACCCTAAGCCTCCGACCCTAAAACACTAAACCCCCAAAACCCCCAAACCCAAAACCCCCAACCCTTCGAACCCTAAACCCTTCAAAGCCCAAACCCTTCAAACCCCAAACCCTTCAAACCCTTCAAACCCTTCAAACCCTTCAAACCCTTCAAACCCTAAACCCTAAACCCTAAACTCCTCAAACCCCTCAAACCCCTCGGCGTTCCAGGCGGCCCATAGTCTTGCCAATGATGCCCAAGCTTCACTTGGAAGTGGGACATCCTGGGGTTTAGGGTTTAGGGTTTAGGGTTTTAGGGTTTAGGGTTTAGGGTTTAGGATGGTTTAGGGTTTAGGGTTTTAGGGTTTATGGTTTTGGGGTTTCGGGTTTAGGGGAACCGAGATTTTACATGTGAGGGTCTAGGGTCTCAGGTTTAGGCCCAAAGTTTAGGCTGAACCCTGGGTTTGGAAGGGGTTTAGGGTTTAGGGTTTAGGGTTTCGGGGGGGGGGGGGGGTGGGGGCGCCAAGCGCGAAGCTGGGGCTCTCGCCTCCCACTCTGCCCGGCCCAAGAAACCCCCCCGCAGTTTTCCCAAAGAATCCTAAGTACCTATATGGGGGTCACTTACCCAAACCATAATAGTAATTCCTACTATAGAAACTCTACTTTCTACTATGTAGGTACTTAGGACCCTTTGGGTTTTTAACTTCTAACATCCCCACCTTAGCGCTCCAGGGTCTCTGGGGTTGGGCAGTCCAGGGAGTTTCTGGGGTTAGTGGGGTTGGGCACTCCAGGGAGGCTGGGGTTGAGCGCTCCAGGGAATCTCTAGGAGTAGGGCGAGGCGAAGACTTCTGGGAGAGTTGAGTTTGAAATCGAACAACCCCACACCGAAGGTGGGGAAAAAACATAACAACATGTGTTCTTCCTAGTAAGGGCAGTATAGGGATGCTGATCTGTGTTCCAAAGCAAATTGTAGTTATGTTATCAACCCACACCCAAAACCATAAGCCCTGCTCACAACCCACAACTATGTAACGAAACCCTGCAACCCTAACATAGTGGCCTTAACAACTAGAATAAGGTTTGGGGGGTCATTATCGTAGACTTACAAAGGGACCAGAACGGAATACTTTTAGTACTTATCCCGACCCCTACTGTATATTAGACTCCAGCCTTCCAGACCTCCGCGAACGGCGTGTGTCGGCAAGTGCTGTGGGAGGTACTGACCCGCTTGCATGCGAGCGAGCCGAAACGTGCCAACGAAGGAATTTAGGGTTTAGGGTTTAGTGTTTGGGAAAGGACGGCCGCAAAAAAACTGTCAGGTGTGTCTCTGTGCGTGTGCGTGTGTGCACGACATTTATGCGAAGCATACGAGCCGTTATCCGTGCAAGCTCTTCACTGTTCACATCTTCGAAGGCAGGACGTGAGTCCCTACGTGCATCACATGTATCGGGAAAGGTTTGTTCAGGGCTTCAAGGCTGGGGGGCGTAGAGCTTCTGAGACTTGGGGTCTGCTGTCCTCTTTTTGCAGAGTTACGAGCTCATAGGGTTCTTACTAATTCTGGGGCTTGCTCTTGTTTATGGTTTGGTCCCTCAGTTTACAGCAAGGCTTCGGGTCTTCCTCAATCACCTCAGCCCCGAACCCTACAAGAAGGAAGGGTTTAAGCTCAAAAGGCCCGCGGGCACGGATCCAAAGCTGAAAACAGCCCCAGAGGGCGAAACAAATCCCCGAAGACAAGCCGCAAGCACGCAGAACTTTTGAACCCTAAACTCTAAACTCAACTCTAAAACCCCAAACCCCAAACCCTAAACCCTAAACCCTAAACCGGTTTGCACGCGTCTGAGGCCGGCGAGCCGCAAAAATGGCAGTACCTGTCCTGCTCTCCCTCAGTACTTCATGACTTTCGGGAGCGCTGAGGAAGCCTTCGCAATCCATGAGATCTACCATTTGCTTAAGAATCACCCAACAAAAACTAATCCCTGTATTGCCCTGATTAGCCGTGATCTAAACTCTTTCATCCCGAAACATCCGTCTTCGCGACAAAAAAATTAGCTTTCGCAAAACTTTCGCGGACCACATCTTGTTTGCTTTTGCTTTTGTGGGGGGGGGGGGGGGGGGGAGGGGTTCTTAAGCAAATAGTCGAGATACGCAACTAATTCGGATCCCAACAGCTTTGGGCTGTGGGTCCTGGAGACGGATTGACGCAGCACATGCTAGCACATTGTCCCCTATGCTTCGCAAGGAAAGCATCGGATTCCTAAACCCTAAACCCTAAACCCTAAACGTTTTGGGGGTTCTGGGGTGATGAATCCGCGTGCATGGGGAACAACTTCTGTGAGGCCGCGTCTGCTCGTCTACGCGTGGTGCAAGGCCGCGTGCTGTTGCTGCTCTTTGGGCCGTAACATCGGTTTAGGGTTTAGGGTTTAGGGTTTAGAGTTTAGGGTTTAGGGTTTAGGGTACATCTTTAGCTCAGGAATCTTCAGCTGTAACCCTCTAAAGCCTAAGCCCCGACTAGGGTTTTGGTCTTGACCACGTAGGGTGTACTACCCTGAACCCTAAAGCCCGTGCCATGAATAATCCCAAACACTGACCCCTATAGATCCTCAACCCTAAGCCCTGAACCAAAACAGTCCTAAACCCAAAACCCAAAACCCAAAACCCAAAACCCTAAACCCTAAACCCTAAACCCTAAACCCTAAACCCTGACCCCGAACTAACCAAAAACTTAGATCGGCTCCAGCACGGGAACTCGTCAAATCCCTACGTTGTGACTGTCGTGAGCATCGTCAGCTGTTGCCTTGGGCAGCCTTCTCAAGAAGCATCTAGTTACGGTTTAGGGTTTAGGGTTTAGGGTTTAGGGTTTAGGGTTTAGGGTTTAGGGTTTAGGGTTTAGGGTTTAGGGTTTAGGGTTTAGGGTTTAGGGTTTCGGGTTTCGGGTTTCGGGTTTCGGGTTTAGGGTTCAGGACTGTTTTGGTTCAGGGTTTAGGGTTTAGGGACTAGGAAGCCAGGGATGAGGTACCTCGAAGTTTTCAGATCCAGGCGCCCTCTTTTCATGCTTTAGGGCCTGAGTCTCTCCGGGTAGACTTTAGCGTTTAGGGTTTGGGGTTTAGGGCTCTTCCAGTATTTCCGACACTCTCCGTTGGGTAGCCCGAACGACATTGGGACTCCAGATGCTATGATCGCCAACTGTAGGCCACCCTAAACCCTAAACCCTAAACCCTAAACCCTAAACCCTAAACCCTAAACCCTAAACCCTAAACCCTGAACCTATGTAATTCCGCTGTGGGCTAGTTATAGAGGAATTATGGTGCACCCTCAGCCCTAAACCCTAGGCAGTTCCTCCCTGGCCTGGTTTGACGGGAACTCTGGTCTGGTCTGCTAGGGGATTACCCTAAACCCTCAACCCTAAACCCTCAACCCTAAACCCTAAATAAACCCTAAACCCTATTCTGGTATGCTACCCTGAAATCTAGGCGCTTCCAGTGACTCCCGACCACAAGGCCAGGGGCCCAAAGGTTTGAGGCTTGGGATGTCGGCTCCCTCCGGTACCCATATCCTCTACCCTAAGCTGTACCCAAAGGCTCCTCTGTAGCTCCTTCTCTAGGGTTAGATGCTGCAATCCTCTATAACTAAACCCCTAAACCCTAAACCCTAAACCCAAAACCCCAAAATGGAACGACAGAGGAGCCTTCAGGTCGACCCTTACATTGTGCCGGGCAATCGATTTTGGGGCGTTGGGGTTCCCAGGGCAGCGGGCTTGTCGATAGGTATACCTTTGAGGGTTCAGGTTTGTAGGGGTATTCTTTTTTGTTTTATCCTTTTTTTTGTGTGGGGGGGGGGGGGGGGGAATCCGCAAGAAGCCTTGTTGCGTTTAGCAAACGGCCCGGTTGTAGGTGGAGAGCGCCTTCCAGGACTCATAAGTCTTGGTGCCGCAGGTCGACAGTTGCGGATGCTTTTTTTGGGTGGGGGATTATAGGGCTCATAGGGCCTGTAGGGTTTAGAGGTTAGGGTCCATCAGTTTCCGACCTCAAGGCATCTGCCTCTCACCTATGAAAGGCTGCCCAAGTCCAGCTGTGTTGTTGGTGAAACTCGCCAAGGCCGGATGCTGTTGGCCGGTAAGCTTTAGCATTCTGGGTCGGTCCATTACCTCCTATACCAGCTTTGCGGGTGTGGGGTTGAAGGATTTTTGGGCTTGAGGGATTAGAGGGTTTTGGCTACAGCTTTGGACACTTACCCTAAACCCCAGACTGCTTGCAAAGTGAGCAGATTCCGAAAGATACCTAACAGTTGCAGGTGCGATTTTAGGGTCCAGAGCGCAGGAGAGTTTGGGTGGAAGGGTCGGCGAGTAATAGTATACTTTAGGTCTTTTCCTTGAGGGGTACTTAGTCTCTCGCTCGGAACAAGACGATAAACTGTATACGGGTTTAGGGCTTTGTTGGGCTTGGTGGGCCTTGTACAGTTTGCATGCTCATAGTGCTTACGAAAACTCAATCTGAATTTGCACAATGTGCATAACTCCTGCAAACACCTGAACGTGCATGCCCTTCAGCACAACAAACATCTTCCCTGGCCCCAGGGCATCAGAAGAGGTCCATGACGAAATCGCCCACATCCTGCACCAACCCGATTCAAGCACCCGTGTCTAAATCCGACGCGCCAAGAGCCCTCAACCAAGCAGTGTCGGGGCAGGGTGCACGGTTGCGGGCTGCAGCCGGGTTTCAGGGGCCTGCGTTTAGGGAGTAAGTGCTTTCTGCCTGGCCCCTAAACCCTAAGTAAACCCTAAACCCTAAACCCCAAACCCTAAACCCTAAACCCTAAACCCGAATCCCTTGAAGCTTGGGCAGCTGGGGAGTCTGTAGGTTTAGGATTCGTTGTCATATGGAAGCCCTGAATGTCGGCAAGACCCCTGCTCCCCCTAAAGCCCTAGATTTACTAAACTCCTGTACCTGGAAAGTCTAAAGTTACCCGAAACCCTGAACCCTGAACCCTGAACCCTGAACCCTGAACCCTGAACCCTGAACCCTGAACCCTGAACCCTGAACCCTGAACCCTAAACCCTAAACCCTAAACCCTAAACCCTAAACCCTAAACCCTAAACCCTAAACCCTAAACCCTAAACCCCACTCCACCAGCTGCCTGGCTTCTTTCCTGGAACCTTTCAACTCAACCCCCCACGTCAACACCCCTAAGCCCTGAATGCCCAGGTTTACTACTAGTTGCATAAGAACCCCAAAAGAATTTTAAAGAAATAAAAGAAGTAATCCCCATACTACCTCAAAGAAGAATATTTTTTGGGGGTTCTTATCAGCAATTCGTAGTTTGGGGCCTAGAGTTCGAGAACTTCTTCTCTCAGACACCCGCTGGCAAGCCAAAGGCTGTGATCTGCTCCAGGCGCCAGGCACAGTTGGACCAGGTTTAGGGTTTAGGGTTTAGGGTTTAGGGTTTAGGGTTTAGGGTTTAGGGTTTAGGGTTTAGGGTTTAGGGTTTAGGGTTTAGGGTTTAGGGCCATCATCTCCTGGACGGGGCTTCGGCGCGATGCGCCAGCCCAGCTGATTGCTGCCAGACTCGCCCCAGCTCGCGGTCGCAACAACCCAAACCCAAGGGTACAACCTTAGGCTTACTTGTCCAGTATCCTTGGGGAACTACAGTAAAGGTTAACCTTTGGAATTATAAGGGGAATATTAATATAATACCCCAAAAAGGTTAAAAGGTTACCTACTCTTCTACTAAGTAGGGGTCCAAGGATAGAGTCCCATGAAAGTCTCTCTCTCTCTCACACACGCGCAAGGGGGCACCTCAGACCCCTGGACGAAACCTGCGCAACAAACAGAAACCCTCCTGAACCCGAGAAAAAAGGCTACAACAAAAACAAAAACTCCGAAACACTCTCAAACCCAAAAACTATAAAGCCCTAAGCTGTGCATAAAGCACTGAAGCCATCAGGCCCCAACCGAAAAGTCCGCATACCCTTGTCACCGACAGATGCCAAGCCCGAAGCCCTAAAACCCCAAGTCAAAACAAAAGCCCTAAACCCTAAACTCACCAAAAACCCTGAAACCCGCCCCCAAAACCCGAAACCCTACACTCCAAAACCCTGAAACCCTCCCCAAAAAACCCGAAACCCCACGCTCTAAAACACTAGACCTCAACAGAAACATTCATTCGTGCCTCGGCGGCGCCCCCGAGCCAGTCCTTGGGGCAGGATCCCTAAACCCTAAACCCTAAACCCTAAACCCAGGAATAGGCTGTGAGGTTGAGGCAGCAACTTTGCGAGGTTTGGGGTTTCGTGACTAGAGTTTTGGGCTAATTCCTAGTGGGGAATTAGAGGAAATTTTGGGGGGGGACATAAGGTCCGTAAGTCCAATTCCATACTCAGGCCTCACACAAAAGCCTCAGATCCGAAAAAGTTGGCCCTTAGACCTAAACTTTCTGAAGAATATTCCTGGATACGGTCCTCAAACCCAACAAGGGAATATGATATGATCCCAAGGTCCTATCTAGCCAGGCCTCAACAATTTGGGGTTGTTTAGGGCGTCGAATGACCTTTCCTTTCAATCAAGGTGCCTCTTTGTTATGCAAAGACTAACAGCAAGGACATCAACGACGTCAACATACTAAACGACAAGCCAACGAGCCCCAATCCCAAGCGTTTTGCTTTAGGGAGTTAAGGGTTTTGGACCCCATGAAGCACTAAACGCTCCCTAAACCAAACCCTAAACCCTAAACCCTAAACCCCTAAACAATAAACCCCTAGACCCTAAACCCTCATCCCATTGTTAAACATTGGAAGCACTCTCGTGACAGTGAAGTCAAAGCTGCGCCAACGTCCGCGGCGACGTCGGCTACGGCATCCTGTCCAGAGAGCCCAACTAGAAACTTGGGCCCCGAAGCTACTATTTGGTTAAGAACCCCACAAGAATAGAGAGTAATAATCCCTATATTACCCTAACAAGGAAGAACATTTTTTCTTTTCGGGGTTCTTAAGCAAGTAGCAGGAAGTCTTCATATAGGAAGTACTTCTCAAGTCCCAAGTAGTCCTTACTTAGGTACATGGACCCTTAGGGGCCTTAGGGCTCAATAAGGAAGATGAAGATACCCTTACCCTGAATCAAGGAATTCAGGTTCAGTCAGAGAAAGAACCCCTCTTAGTTTGAGGCATCTTCTGTTGTTGGAGGGGAAAGGAGGGCTCGTTGCGTAGTTCGGCTGTTGGAGAACCTAGGAGGGCCCAAGGTGGCTTCGACAAGGATTTTGGGCTTCGTCCGATTGTTCGCGTCTGTTGGGGAAACGCGGGGGAACCATACGGGTAGTAACAGCCCTGAATAATGTTGACTTCACATTAATGATTCCCGCCGCAATTGTAAAATCCAGCTGCCGGAACACAATATTGTAACCCGCCCCGGGAAATCCGTTTTTTACGGGCGTGGTGCTATTACCTAATACTAAAACTAATAGTACGTCCTACCAGGATTTAGGCGAACATTATTGAGGAGGCCCTGGCCGGAGAGATTGATCAATGAAGGGGGGGGGGGGGGGGGGGGGGGGGGTGGGGGGGGGTTTATTAATGCGAAGTCAACATTAGGGATTCTTGTACTCCCTATAATTATCCCTACTAAGGACTGCTAGAAAAAGGGGGAGCATCCCAAGCGAAGGGCTTAGGGAAAACACATTTCAAAGGCAAGCTGCGCCCACATCCGCGGCGGCATCGCCGACCGCCTCCTTGTCAGTGCGAAGCTGTAAGCTTGGCAAAGTCTCAAACCCTGCACCCTAGGATGGCTCTTCAAACCCTTGAAAGATAATCCTGAGTATGATCCTCTAAACCCCAAAAAAGGAACATACAAAATGTCCCAAGGGCCCCTAGCACCCTACTTGCACTCTATACCAAAAACTATGGCTTCGCACCCTGCGTGCTCTCTACACCTAGAACTATGGCTTCTCATCCCAGGTCTTGCATCCAAGCTTCGCCCACGTCCGCGGCGATGTCGGCAACGGTGTCCTTAGGAGTTTAGGGAGTCTAGCGATTCGGGTGGGGTTTAGGGTGTAGCAGGGTCGGGGGTGCAGACAGGCCATTTCACATACTACATTTGCACATCCAAGGGACCCCAAGCTCAACCCTGAAACCCTAAGACCCCTAGACCCCCACGGCCTTACAGCTCCTGCTCCAGAGGGCCCTACTATCTATGTTTACGGAAGTAGCTACCTCCAAAAAGCCCTTACTCAGTGGGTGTTAAAGTTTCAGATTCCTTGGGTAGAAAGGTACTACACATGGACCTAAACCCTGAACCCTCAACCCGAAACCCTGGACCTGGTGCTCAATATGCCAAGGTGCGCCGAGCTCTTCTAAGCCCTCACCATCGGCCAAGAGCCTCGGGTGTAGAGGTTTAGGGCTTCGAGGTTTAGGGTTCGGGGTTTAGGGTTTGGAGATTCAGGGTTAGTCAATACCGCTTTGACGTGTCCGGCAGAAATATTTTTGCAGTCATCCCTCTGTTGCGCTCCGAAGCAATGGTGGTGCATGGTCCGGGTGCCCCAAAGTCTAATCCTAAACCCTAAGCCCAAGAAAT
>CAJNDS010000968.1:197500-205000 GCA_905221605.1 Symbiodinium natans
GGGCCCCGGGCTGAAACCTTGGGCTCTACAACCTTTCTTCCGGCTCCCCCGCTATCGGGGAATATAAGATTTAAAGTTCCCTAAACCCTAAACCCTAAACCCTAAACCCTAAACCCTAAACCCTTTTTGAAACCCTAAAGCCCTTCGGCCTGGGACTCGCCCGGTGCTTGCGGGGTTCAGGGCTGTAGGCTTAGGTGCGAAGTTGCCGGTGTGGGGATTGTGTGTGTCTAGGCACGACATAGAGTCATAGTGTGCAAGGGTGGCCCAGAGGGTCCATTTGTAGTACCATTATGGAATTAGGTATCCAAAACCTTACTTAGTATGGTTTTTGGGTACCTAAATCCATAATAGTAATACAAAAGGACCCTCTGGGTGGGGTTTGGGGTCAGGGGGCAAAGACGCGTAGACAGGAGTACATGTACTACACGACTCCTCCTCCTCCTCCTCCTGCATCAGTTCGTCAAGCCCAGAACCTAGAGCCAAGCCAATATGGGGGATTCCGAATTTAGGGGTACCTTATTGGGGTCCTTATTATAAGGGGATCCTGCTTTCTTGGGGGTCGGTACTTGGGGTCCCGTGTTTTTGTAAACCCCCGTATTGTGTTGCTCGCCACCTCCTCCTGCTGGAGCTGGTGCTTTCCCTCAGCACGCGCAGGTTGGGTGGAGGGGAACGGGGAGGCTAGGGCTTAGGGTTTAGGGCTTAGGGCTTAGGGCTTAGGGCTGAGGGTTTAGGGTTTAGGGATTAGGGTTTAGGGTTTCGGGTTTAGGGTTTAGGGTTTCGGGTTTCGGGCTTAGGCCCAGTTCCTGAGCTTAAAAGCCCATTTGGTCCGTGAGGGATGGCGCCTGCAGTGGACGCGTCAATCACGTTCCTTCCAGTCGGTCCTTTACCCTAATCTTTTTTGGGGGTGATCCGGTTGCAGGACAGCCCAGTGGTGCAGGCGACGAGTTTCCGAACTTTCAGCAGTTTTGCAGAGGTTCTTTGGCCCATGGGGGGCCCTCACTGCCCTGTTTGACCTCCCCGGAGTCAAAATCCTCAATGGGGCTTAGGGTTTAGGGTTTAGGGTTTAGGGCCTCGTTGAAGTCGTTACTTCGTGCACGGGGTCCGGAGCCTACCCTACAAACGCCAGGGGAACAAAAAAGGGCTGCTCCCCAGTAATCGTCCGAATCTCAGAACCCTTGGCCCCAAACTGTAGCCAACAACCAAAACAAGCACCTAACCCCTAAACCTTGCAACGCTAAATGCTAAACGCTGAACCCCTAAACACTAAACCCGAACACCCCCCCCCCCCCCCCCCCCCCCGGTAAAAGGCCCAACTGGTGTAACCCGTGACGGCAGGGATTCTCTAGGGCACCGTTATTTTCGCATGTCCCTTCTCAGACCCGACAAGTTTAGGGCTTAAGTCTTAGGGGTTTAGGTTTAGGGTTTAGGGTTTTCTCGGGTTTCCGGGCCAGGGGACTCTCCACCGCAGGTACCGGCACAAGCATCGCCTGTCCAGCGCGCGCTCCTGCCGGCACCTTCACCTCGAAGAACTGGCCTGGGACGACTCTGGGGCTGGGGTCGGAGAAGCCACTGAGGGCCTGTGTCTCTTAAGGATCAGCAGCCCGATGTATGTTAAGGCTGTAATTGAGGGGAAGTAGGGTGCAGGGTTTAGGGTGGGGTGCTAGGAGCTCCAGGTTTTTGCATCTTGCAACAAGTAATTAGGACCTCTTAGACTTGTGCTCGAAGGGCTGGCCGTGCAGCTGCACATGACGTGAACTCTATATAGGGCTTAGGCTTTAGGCACACATCTTGCTTGGGGATTCACGGATCAGTACCCATCAACCAGTAAATTGTGTCTGTCACCCTAAACCCTTAACACATCTCAACTTGTGCAAGCTAGGTTGGCCCTACCCTCTGAACAAGACATTCCTGGATATGGGCATTTCCCTAAATATTGAAAAACTCAAACCTGCCTGAACCCTAGAAACCCTACAACCCTAAAGCCCTCAAACCCCAAAATCCCAAACCCTAAAACCCTCTTGCCCTAAAACCCTAACTCTTAAAACCTACAGTAAAGCCCCACTTCCCTAACATCCCTAACATCCTAAACCCCAAAACCGCTGAAGCCCTAAACCCAGAGACTCAAAACCCTAAACTCCAAAACTTGGGATGTTCCCCTTATACGAACAGTCCTTCATAGGGATTATAATAGGGCGTACGATAATCCCTACCAAGTGTTCGTACAAGGGGGCACATCCCAATCCAAAACCCCCAAACCCCCAAACCTCCTAAACCCTAAACCCTAAACCCTAAACCCGAAACCCTAAACCCTTTCAGCCTGAGGCGCCTTTGGCCTTGGGGTGGGGCACTTGGATGGTGGTCCCGGCGGCTCCCTCAGGCACCTGTTAGGGCTTAGGGTTCATTTAGGGTTTAGGGTTTAGGGTTTAGGGTTCAGGGTTCAGGGTTTAGGGTTTAGGCATGTGAGCTCAACAAATTCAGCAAGAAGAACAATGAAACACACAAAAACAAATAATAAAACAAGATTTGGACCCTCTATAAACGCATGGCGCGGCGACCGCCCCCAAACAAATGGGGGGGGGGGGGGAACCGCCCACAGGGCCTCAAGCTGAAGCTTTCCAGCCTTTAAGATTCCTGGAGCCCAAGCCTGAGGGCCTCAAGCCATACTGCGTAAGCCCTTATAACCCTAAACACAAACCCCTAAAACAAAAATCATCCAAGAAATGCTGTGAAATTTAGAGGGAAGGTGCCAGACAAACTTACGACAGTCTTGACGGCCCGTGGGCTACCTATCACCAAATTTGTTTGGGGCCTCGTTTCGTATTGAAATTCCATAAGGCTTTACATGGAACTGGCCAGGCTTAGATTTCTGGATTCTCCGCGCTCTGCCTCTTTAAGATTCCTGGAGCCCAAGGCCCTCAGGGCTTCAAGCCTTACTGCCTAAGCCCTTAACCCAAAACACAAACCATTCAAAAAACAAGTCCGGAAAAAGACAAAAAAACATGTGATAATAGCGGGCACCCCAAGCAAACTCGGTTCGCAGAATAGATTTTGGAAACTTGTGATTATAGACCCTCCTTGCACTAAAGTCAGTCCAACATTATGGTACATATGTATATACGTGTATATGTCACTCCTCGGCCCGAAACTTCAACGAATCCGTCCTTATAGCTAAGCATGCCCAGGAAGGCACCCCCCCCCCCCCCTAACAAGAAATTATTTTACTTCGAACATCTCCCCTCTCTGGGTAGAGATACTCTGGGGTTGGGCACTCCAGGGATGAGCGAGGAGTAGACCGGGCGAGGAGAAGAGTTCCGGGCGAGGAGAAGAGTTGAGTTTAAAATCTAGCAACCCCACACCGAGGGTGGGGAAAAAACCTGAGCCCCATACACCTCCCAGAGCCAATAGTGGTGCAAGCCTATAACCCTCAACCCTCAACCCTCAACCCTCAACCCCTCAACCCTTAACCCCATAACCCCCTAAACCCTAAACCCTAAACCCTAAACCCTAAACCCTAAACCCTAAACCCTAAACCCTAAACCCTAAACCCTAAACCCTAAACCCTAAACCCTAAACCCTAAACCCTAAACCCTAAACCCTACACCCTAAACCCTAAACCCTAAACCCTAAACCCTAACCCGAGAGACGCCTTGATGCACATGGTAGGACCTGGCTGCATGGGCTTGTCGTTGGCATCGCGGACGGGGGCACCTCGGGTGTGATTGGCCCCAGGCAAGGTGACGACGGCTCTGGGATTAGGAGGGTTTCGGGTTTGGGGGATAAAGGGTTTAGGATTTAGGGTTTAGGAGAGAAAAAAAAGGGTTTAGGGCATGAAAAAGGGTTTAGGGCACAAAAGGGTTTAGGGTTTAGGTTTTTTTGTCTGAACGGGTTTGGTTGAAATGCATGTTGTTGGCTTCGCGTTTGGCGAAGCAGGAGGTGGAGCGTTTGACTGCGAACCCAAAACCAAAACCTGCAGCGTAAACCCAACCGACACTGGCCTACACCCATCCCCCACTCCTAACACTTACGCAGTACAAAGCCTGAGACAGAACCCTTCGACGCAGCTTGCGCCCGAACCTGCCCAAAAAGCCTGCCCTTGTCCCCATGGTTGGGGCCCAGGCTTTGGGGTTTAGGGTTTAGGGCCCCCGCCTCCCCCGCCTCCCCCCCCCCCCCCCCCCGCCACCCCGCTCTAAGAATGAACACCGGAAAAACCTGGGCTGTAAGAATCAACAAGATAGGTTGGAAAATAATCGGAGTTCTCAGAATCATAGAATTTTCAAGGGGCTCTTGTTCATGGAAAAGAGGGACCCTAAACCCTAAACCCGAAGCAATTTGTCAATTGGCTGTTTGTTGATCATGGGAGGAGGGACCCTACACCCTCAAAAACCCCAGCGTGGCCCCACAGAACTGCCGCCGGACGGCTTGGCGGATGCAGGCCTTGGCGGCTCCAACGTCGTAGGGTGCAGGGTTTAGGGTTTAGGGTTTAGGGTTCAGGGTTCAGGGTTTCGGGTTTAGGGCTTAGGGTTTAGGGTGCAGGCTAAAGGGTTTATAGGGCTTTGGTTTCCACAGCTTAGCAGCGGAGCAATACTTTCTACATCCTTTCTATTGCCAGGAGCAGCTTAGGAATAGCTGGGCGGTGGCCTGCTCTGGTGGCGTTGACAAGTTGAGGGCGTAGAACGGAAGGTCTGAATGGGTGGTCCTAGTTTCTTAATGACTTATAAGGGTTCAATAAGTCGGGGTCCTAGTTCTTAACAGGTTCCGTCTTTAAGGGGAAAAAAGGGGGCCCGATCAAAACAGTAAAACGAGAAAAGCTCGAACATCCGGGAATTTGAAGCTACGCTGCTGGATCTTTGCATGGCCAAGAACGCGTTTATGCAACCGGTTGGGCCAAAGCACGTTCATAAAACGACTCGGAACTTAACCCCAGCATGCCGGCAAGAACACGCTTTTCACTTCCCTGAATCCTAACAGCGTGATCCGAGGTCGGCAATGCCCTATCCTTGTCCCCATCTTCGGGCGCATCGGTTTTGCGCAAGAAAAATCAAACCCTAAACCCTAAACCTTTGACCCTATACTCGGCTTAGCGGTGTGAAAGGCCATGAACACTTCAAGTTTGCTAGCGCCGAGAACGGCACAAGTCCAAAACCTGCAAGTCCTACTAAACTTTACTAAACCCTGAGAAGTCCCAAAACGGCCAGAGCTTTGTAATGCGACGTGGTCCCAGACTGACAGATGTGCGTCTGAGGTACGTGGCGGGGCGCGGATCTCGCGAGTACCGCCACTCACGAGATTCTCCTGTTCGAGCTTTGGGTTCCGGGTAACACCAGCAGGCCTGAACCCTTGCTTCCGTTGCTGTTGCCTGGCCCCGGGCCACCTAAACCCTAGCTAAACCCTGAACCCAGATCTAACACGAAATAACTGAACCACAAGCCCCCAAACACCTCGCTCTGCCACTGCCCCAAGCAAGCCTTGTGACTTTCGCTTACACAGCGATGGCTCTCAAGCCCTGAAGACACCTTAAAAGGGTTTGGGTTCTCAGGGCTTGTAGCTTTACTTAAGGGCTTTCATCGCACGAGTCATTTTCCCTAAGGCATCAGCTAATAGGTTCGGCATGGTCCCCCAATCCCAAGCCCCCAGGATCCCCCAGGCAAAGGTAGCCAAACATGAAAAAGAGAGAGAGAGAGAGAGAGAGAAAGAGAGAGAGAGAGAACGAGAGAGAGAGAGAGAGAGAGAGAGAAAGAGAGAGAGAGAGAGAGAAAGAAGAGAGAGAGAGAGAGAGAAAGAAGAGAGGGAGAGTGGAGAGTGGAGAGTGAAGAGTGGAGAGCGGAGAGTGGAGAGTAGAGAGTGGAGAGTAGAGAGGAAAGAGAGAGCTTGTAGGGCTCCCAGGGCACATGGGGTCTAAGGAGCTTATAGGCTTTGTGAGGGTTTAAAGGGTCTCAAGGCGCCTAAGGGCTTACAGAGTTTTGGACGGGTCCTTGCGGCCTCCTAGAGGCCTCCAAGCCCCAAACAAAAACTGTGGGCTGTAGACCCTTACTACGGACTTTTCTTCCCACGCTCCTGGGTCATGTTCTTGAAGTTCACCTGCAATTGCGGGCTTGAGGCGCAGGGTACCCTCATGCAGTAGGGGTGGAGAGCACCAGGGAGAGAGGTGACCCTAAACGTACAGCCCTGAAGCCTAAACCACCCCAACCCCCCCCCCCCCGAAAGCTTCCACCTCCAGACCCTTATAGACCCCAAGCTCCCTCAGCCCGAAAACCCCGAACTTCATATTCATCTATTCATCAACCCTAAGCCCTCCGTTCTCATGTTGGCCTAACGCCATCGTTTAGGCCTCCGAAGAAGGATGTCAAACCTTTTGGGCGTAGGGTTGAGGGTTCAGGGTTTGGGTTTAGGACAGTTCAGGCTTTACATAATCTCTCAAGAACATGCGAGGCTGGCAGCCCCTGCAAAAGGGATGGGTTACGGGCAGGTTACCCTAAAAAACCATAACCATCTAACCTTTAAGCCCATAAACCTTGATTGGGAACTGTAGAGTTTGGATCTTCCGAGCTTTTGGGTTAGGCTACATTCTGCATGCAAGCACTCTCGGAGCACCGCCAAAACACGCGGCTCAAGGTTTAGGAGTTAGTTCGCCATGCACAGAAGGCCCTAGTTTCAAAGCACCGCCTTTGCTTGCGCACGTGTTTTTCAATACTTGTTTGGGGTGTCAGTTGCTGGGCTCAATATGTCCTGTTGCCTTACCCTCCCAGCCACACACCCAACAATAAAATCGCCTCGTACTTCTCCTGCGGCAGGCGTGTTGTTTCGCCGGGAGGGCAAGGGCTTTAGGGTTCAGGGTATGGAAGGCGGTTGAACTTGGTTTTGAAGAGTGCCGGCATTTCTACCCCAAGATCCTAAATCCTAAGCCCCAAGCCTCTATAGGCTCCCAACATTGTCAGCCTGGAGACATGACGTCCCCAACTCAAAGGACGGCAACTGATTTGCTTAGTTGTCCAGTGCCTAGGGGAGCTGAAGGTTAACCTTTGGGACTACAAGGGGATTGTAACCCTAAACCCTACACCCTACACCCTAAACCCTAAGGATAGGGCTTCTGTTGTCATCTTTTTCCGGGCTCTTGCCCGAAAAGCCATAATTTTGGAGCTGCGGGTTTAGCTCAGGGTGTTAACTAAGCTTGCATGGAAGAGAGAATCTCTGTTCAAGATCGTAAAGGATTTAGGACAGCGGCTTTACGGGGGGGGGGGGGTTGCTTTAAGGGAAGCCATCGTACCCTCAAAGCCACAAACAGATCTTTCTAGGTTCAGGTTTGGGGTGGTCCGGCTGAAGCCTTCTATCCCTGATCATAAACAAACACCATGCCCCCCCCCCCCCCCCCCCCCCAGACAAAAAGCACCAAAGTTGTAACAACAAACCAAAAGCTCTCCAAACCTGGAGCTTCTAAAGCCACAGAATAAACAAAACAAGCCTCGGCCCCATCTGCCAGCTTCAGCTTGAAAGCACGAAGTT
>CAJNDS010000968.1:207500-243548 GCA_905221605.1 Symbiodinium natans
GAACGGCTTTTAGATCCACCTACACCTGAGCCAAAGAAAGGGGGTACCTTGGATGGCTCATAAAACCCGATGAGCAACATTCCTGAATATGATCCTCTAAAACCCAAAAGGGGACATATGAGCGAATGTCAAAACCGGCTGGCGGTGCGAATGGACGCAACATGGGAGGTGTCGCTTTTCAAGTGTTCGCATCGCTTTACAGGGTTTCAGCATCAGATATCCACGCTTGGTGTCTGCAGGTGTCGCTTTGGGAAAAAACCAAGGCTCTAACCCGCCCAACTGTTCATTAACTTAGGGGTGTCGCTTTTCAGGTGTTCCCATCGTTGTAAACGTTTGGGCATTCGTGTCCACCCCTTGCTTACTTGAATGGATGGGGTTTTTGGCGCTTGCTCAGATAAAATGTCCCAAGGGCCTACCTAGTTTGCTTTCAATGTGAAATAGCTAAGGGAACCTAACCCCTGATGATGAAAGAAGTGCCCATCTCTGGCAGTCCAAGTCCAACGTTCGGGTTTGGGGTTCCCCCAAAAAAAACCTAAACCCTAAAACCCTACAACCCCTAAAACCCTAAAACCCCTAAACCCCTAGGCCTAAACACGAAACCCTAAGTCCTTTAGGATTCAGGGTGTACCCTAAACCCTAAACCCTAAACCCTGTAGGGACCCTGCGTCCTATCAACTTCTGCACATCCCCAGCCTCCGGAACCGGCAGGAGGAGCGACCACACCAACCTGCACCCGGGCTCAAGGGTCGGTGCTGATTGTTTAGGGTTTAAGGTTTGGGGTTTAGGGTTTCGGGTTTAGGGTGGGGCGAAGGGGGGCTAAACCTTTCCAACCCCAGGCACTCAACCGTCAACAGTCCACACTGAAGCTCATTTAGGGTTTCGTTTCAGGTTTGGGGCTCTAGGGTTTTAGGGTTTCAGGGCTTTCGGGTTGTAGGGTTTCGGGCTGCAGGGCCCTATCCCTAAACCCTAAACCCTAAACCCTAAACCCTAAAGCCTAAAGCCTAAAGCCTAAAGCCTAAAGCCTAAACCCCAAACCCCAACCCCAAAACCTAAACCCTAAGCCCCACAAATCCACGGCGGGACGCCTCGGGCTTGCTCGCAGGTTGGGCTGCGGGGGTCGGGGCCGGGGCAGCGGGGGCCGGCGCAGGTTCCGGCCTGAGGGAGGTTTAGGGTTTAGGGTTTAGGGTTTAGGGTTTAGGGTTTAGGGATTAGGGTTTAGGGTTTAGGGTTTAGGGTGTTTCTCTCGAGTAATGTAGGGGCCTTAATGATTAGAATAGGGTTTTGGGAATTTTTTTGGGGGGAGGGTTATTCTAGTATAAATCTAATATTGGGACCAGGAGGTAAGACCATTAGGAATTCTTCCGACAAGGCATGAGGGTCTTATTAGGGTTTAAGGTTTCGGGTTGGGTGTTTATAGGTGACCTTGATCTACGAATTTAGCACGCGAAAGTCGTGCCTGTGGTATCTGAGCTATGCCTTATAAAGGCGGGTGGCCTCTTTATCCGTTACACTTCTACCCTAATATAGCCCCTAGAACCCCGAATATATGCCCCGTAAGACAAACACCCTACTTAAAGAGACCACCAACCGATATAACCTATGCCTATATACTACAGAAATCTCTGACGAGGCCCTGAACCCTAAAGTTCAAAAGCCAAGCCGCTACAACCCTCAATCCCAAGCGCTTTACGTACCGCCAAACCGTGAACCCCAAAACCCTAAACCCTATAAAGCCCCGGTTTCAGAGTCCAACGTGTTGAGGGTTGGGTTTGCCAATCTTAGGGTAGTTACAGTAGTTACATGGTCCCTTAGTATGGGCCCTTAAACGGGGACCCCTTTTTGTACCCCTTAGAAAGCCTATAACACACAAGGGCCCATACTTCAGAACCCTTTACAGGAGGTAAGTGACCAGATTTAGGGTTTAGGGCTTAGGGTTTAGGGTTGATAAGGGCCCATATAACTATCCTTAGAGTCAAGAGGCTTTAGGGCGGCCAGGGCTGAGAGTTTGGGACGGGTCGGCGTTGGCGATCCGGGTTGCCAAGTCCTACATGGCCCCTGAACCCCAAACCTTCAAGGGTTTAGGGTGTATCTAGAATTTGGGGAATTTGGGGTTTGGGGGTTTAGACTAACCCCAAAATGGACCACAAAACCTTCCAAATCCTAAACTGGACCACAAAACCCAAAACCCAAAACCCTAAACCCTAAACCCGACATGGACAGCTCCTCACTGCTGGGCCAGCGGCGTACTGGATGAGCAGCCCATGTCGTCTAAAGCGAGGTGGGTGACACGAGGCAAGGCAAAACGTAGGACTGCAGCCAAGGCCGAATGCACGAGAGAGGTTTGGGTTTGGGGTCTGGGGTGTAGGGTTTAGGGTTCTAGGGTTTAGGGTTTCAAGCCCTAGAAACGGAGGTTTCCGAAATTAGGGGTACCTTATTGGGGTCCTTACGATAAGGGAATCCTCCTACTATTTGGGGGTCTATTTTCGGGGTTCCCTAGTTTCGGAAAGCCCCACAGACTCGTAGCCCTGAACCCTAAATCGCAAACACAAAGTCCCCTCTACATTCCAGCTGTTTTGAACCCCTTAAGCTGCAGAAGCCTACATCCCTTAAACCACAAGCCCAGAAGCCCAACATCCCCTGCCACCCTTATTTACCCTCAGCGTGCGCTAGCAATGGGTTTCGGGCTTCAGGCTTTTTGGGGATTTTGGTGACCCCAAGCCCCGAAACTAGACCCTGCGCCTCTATCATGTGACAAGTATGGGGGGGGCTTATGATGAGGGCTGGTTACCCTGAACCCTAAGCCCTAAACCCTAAATCCAAACAACAGACCCGAAAGCCGAAGTAAGGTACCTCATTCCGCCATTCCCACCTAAGAACCAGCGAGTTTTGGGAGGCTGTGGGGAACTTGAACGAGAAACCGATGTCCGTACGGGAGGCGCGTTCGCGTTTCGAAGCAAATGGCTTAAGTAGGTGCCCGTATGTTCCGAAGGTACCTAGGGCCTAGGGTTTAGGGCTTAGGGTTTAGGGTTTAGGGTAACGTTCTATCTATGGTCTCCACGGTCATGCTGGAACCCATGAGGGAAAAAAGATCAAAAAAGATCAATAATATTGCCTGGACCAGACTAAGTTATATCAGTGAGCCAGTGACTCTCAAGTTTCAGCCCAAACCCTACACGCAAGAACTATTGTGGGTTGGTGCTGTGGGTGGTTGGCTTAAGCTGATGCTTCAACACCGAAAAACCCAACATTTGATCTAGGAATCTAGAGGGACGGCATGAGCCCCAAAATGCCCGATTTTGCAATGAACTTTCGAGGTCGGGTGGCTCCGTCGCAAAGGGTCGCGAACCGCGCGGGCAAAAGCCACAAAACTCTCGAAAAGATTTTTTTGAACAGCCTTCTGCTAGCGGTGGCTCGTGCTGGGCGTTGGTGCTGTGGGAGGCACGTGGGTGGCTAGCTGCTAGATAAAGCTACTGCTTCAATTTGCATGGGGTGATTCCGTTGTGTGGCCACCGCCTACTAGGCGGAACCCCACAAAGAGCCCCAAAACGGCCGACTTTACAGAAGACGACCCCTGAACCTTTCCAACTCTTGCTTTTCTCGTCCTGAGCCTCAAACGTTCCTTGTCTCTGCTGCGGACTCTGTCGTAGGCCGCATTCATGTGAGAGAAACATTGCACGAAATTCAGTTTACATCATCTTGGGCAGCAGAACGGTGGCAGCACGCACATCACCAGCTCGGCGAGTACGCTGGGCTGCGAGGTAAGTACACTACCAGCCTCTGCGGAAGATGTCTTGTCTTCGGCAGCTGAGCAGTGTCTATGTGACAATGTGTCTCCAGAAGCTGTTGCCTCCAGATGCTATGTTCTGTAACCGACAGCTTCAGGACAAGACCCCTGAAACTTCGCAGCTGTCAAGAATTTAACGCCTTTCCCTCCTCTGTACGGGTACCCTGACTAGACCCACAAAGTACAACAATCCTTCTGGTTGGAAGCCCCCCCATGGGAAACTATGATATACTATGACCGAAGTCTTAAACAACCCACGATTCCCACGACCTACAACCTCTTGGAAGCCCTGTCACCATATCGATTTAAATCAGTTTAAGGTACCGTTACTTTAAAGGGGAAGCGGGAAACAAAAATGAAGGCAAAAAGGTACCACTGAGCTACGAAGACCTCTGAAGCTGACGGCGACTGCTTTGAGAAAGTTTGGCTCCTCCCTCCAGAACGGAGCCGCGGATTGGTTGCGTGCGGGCGGTCAATTGGTGTGCTCTGTCTTGCCGAGTCTTCATGCCGGAGGACTTGGGGGGCAGAGCCCAAGCCCGAATTCCCCCTAACCCGAAACCCCAAACTGGAAACATCGGGTCTCGAGTTCAGCTGGGCCTCTTGAACGATATCCCTAAACCCTAAACCCTAAACCCTAAACCCTAAACCCTTATATTCTTTTGAGTGTGAGCTGAGCTGCTCTCCCTGATACTGCGGCTGCAAACCAATGAGACCATGGTGCCCCAAACGGTACCCTATACAGTTCATCCCCCGAACCCACGTAAACCCTGTACCCCTTAGGGTTTAGGGTTTAGGGTTTAGGGTTTAGGGTTTAGGGTTTAGGGTTTAGGACACTAAACGCTAAAGCCATGACCCTGTTTGGGGTTTAGGGCCTTAGGGTCCCTGAAGCTCTAAGCCATGAACGCCTCCAAGAAGCATCGCTGGCAAAGTGAAAGCAAGAAAAGCAAGGGTTCCTAAACTAAACCCTAAACCCTAACCTGAATTCCTAACTTTTAAAGGGGTGCCATTTACTCCCCCCTCACCCCGCTAGGCCACGAAAAGCCCTAAACCTTATCAACCCAAAACCTACACCCTGAATATTCTAACCTGTAAACCTAATACTTAAATGCTTCAACCTGGTAGGCTGCCCTGTGATAAGTTTAGTATCTGTTCATGATTCACATTGAATGCCTTTCCTTGTTCAGAGCATTGGTATTCTTTCTTGGTGTCAAGGTTTCGCGGTTGAGAAGTGTGACTGGGGAGGACCCTCGAGAGTGGGCGTAGGGTTTAGGGTTTAGGGTTAGGGCTTATTACTGGGTGGCCCAGTAAAGTAACCATATTCGAATTCAGGTGCCCTTTTTTGGGTTGCAGGTTACTTCATAAGCGAACGCAGAACCGAAAAAAAGGGCAACGTGTACCACTGGGCTGCGAAGCTTCTTGGTTCTACCGTCTATAGGGCTTCGGGCAAAATCCCCCCCAACCCTAGAACGTTGCGCGGCAGAATGGTCGCAGCACCTCTTTGTTGGTGGTCACCGGAATGGGCGAAGCTCCGCTCTTTACTCTGCAGCTTTTCCCACCCGACCGCCGCCCGTCACCATGCTTTACAGGCTGGATTGGAGGCCATACGCATTCAATCGAAGAAAGCAAGGTGCCCTATAAACCCCAAACGAAAACTTAAACACTAAACCCGAAACCCCAAGCCCAAGCCTCAAGGCCTAAACCTGAAAACTTAACAGCCGAGGCAAAAAAAGGGGTTGAAGTTAGGGCGGGCCGTGGTGGACCTAGGGGTTATCCCAAAAAGGGGTTTAGGGTTTAGGGTTTAGGGTTTAGGGTTTAGGGGTCTATCGATTAGGCGGGCTGAGGGGCGGGGGGGGGGGGGGGTCTTCTACTATTCTTTGGGAATCTACAAGGTCCTTGGTAGCGCAGGATACTTTAATAAGGGCACCCGTTTGGGTGCTTTAGAAAGGAACCTAGAATCCTAGAACCAAAAAAGAAGGGCAAAAGGATATCACACTGGGCTACCACAGAGTCTACGGGGCATTTCTGGGAAATCCCCACCCAGCAGAACCTCGGGCATGCGCCAGAACGGATAACAGTCAACCTTGCGTTGAGGGAATTTGGCTTGCGGTGCCAGCTCGACACCCTGACTTTCTGGTGTAGGGTTTAAGGCTGTATGGAACCCCCCCCAAAAAAAAAAACGAAACTTCGTCTGGGTTTGGATGGTCCAGGCTTCTGGGAGGTTCAGACAGAAGATGGGAACCTAGCAGAAAACGGTACTTCGACTTACTGCAAAGAAGTCCCGTACAGCCCCATCTTGAGCGAGCCGTTTGGCAAGCGCTGTCTGGTCTGTGCCCCTCCGGCAATCAGCGCCTCCTCGTGGCCCCTTTGCATCTCAAGTGATCTGCAGGGATGCCAGGAGGTAGAAACTACCAAAGGAGGCCGGTGGAACATGGTATGCCTCAAAATATGATGGCGCGTGCTTCCGGCATGAATATACAGAGGAAGCTGCCACATTTGGCATTCCGAGATTTGAAACAGAGGTTCATCGTGAATGCCTGCTTCTTGGCTGGATTCTCACCGCGCTGGCAGATAGAAACGGTTGTTCCACCTGCGAGAGCGTGCGAGTTCAAGAATTGAATAGCACAATGACAGGCAAAGTTAGGCACAAACGGCGGGCACAAGAACATAGATAACAAAAAACAACAACATCAAAATTTGGCTACTATATTAAACTCTTCATCATCAAATGTAGGCCCATATGGACATCAATGTTGTCCTCAGTCACACTGAGCACCGCCACCGCCTCTTTTTTGCCGAAGCCTTGGGCTTGCGAAAGGACTATGACCAATTGTCCGCCCGCGAGCCCATGGGAATTCGCGGGTCAAGAAAATTGTGAGCTCCTGGGCGGCAAAACCCCAAAGTCTAACACCCCAAACACTAAACAACTCATCAAACCCTAAGCCCTGAACACCCTGCACCCTAAACAAACCCTAAGCCCGAGACACCCTGAACCCTAAACAGCAGGTGCCTTGCTTCAGGGCTTGCTACTTAACACCCAGGGGTTGGGTCTGGGCTTACAATGAGGCCTAACCCCCCCCCCCCCCCAGCACATCATGACCTGAGCCTTAGCATTGGGGTTTTGGGTTTAGCGTTTACGGTTTAGGGAGCCCAAACTGTCATCCACAGAGTTCAAGGCCAGAGCCACCAAGACTCCGAGAGATGAAGAGGCTGCGAGGCTTAGGGTTGAGAGGGAGTAGGGTTTAGGCATGGGAAACCCTAAACCCTAAACCCTAAACCCTAAACCCACAATAGCACGTTTGGCATTGGTCCGGGACTCTTGGGTTGGTGGCCGGTAGACTTCGAGCTTTTGTGCTTGAGGTTGAGCAGCCCTAAACCCTAAGCCCCTAAACCCTAAACCCTAAACCCTAAACCCTAACCCTAAACCCTAAACCCTAAACCCTAAACCCTAAACCCTAAATGTTGAATAAGCCCCTGCTACGGTAAACACGAAACCCTAACTTCCTGAACCCAATACACCGCACCACTCCTTTAGCCCGCTGAACTCCTACAGTCTCGAAAAGCTCTGAACTCTTAAGGCCCCTTTACTTCAGTATGGGGCCTTTAAACTGTACCCCTTCTATACCCCCTAAACAAATCTAAACCCTAAACCCTAAACCCTAAACCCTAAACCCTGTTAAGGGCCCATAAAGGAGGTCAGGGACCATAAAAAAAGCCCAACAAACTACCCTCAGGTACTAGACCCAAGACGAACTTGGGAATAAACAGTGCCCTTTTTGGTTTACAGGGGCTTGTAAGGGGACCTAAGCCCGGCAAAAAAGGAATATGGGCCTACTCTGGGTCCTAGTTAAGCTCCGAGTAGGATTGTTCAGCATTTGGGTGGCTAGAATCGGGGTTCAGATTCCAAACCAGGAAAGCCAAAAGCCCCCAAATTCAAACCCTAAACCCTAAAATCTAAACCCTAAACCCTAAACCCTCAACCCCACACAAAGCCCTGGATGATGCCCTGCGACAACGTCCTGCCAATGTCGTGCGGAGCTGTGCAGGAGCAATAGGAACCTCGCTGCCGCAAGGAATGCTTCAACATTGGGCATGGGTTTCGGGTTTAGGGCTTTCGGGCTTGGGGTTTCCCAGGCTTTGGCAAGTTTAGGGATTCAGGTTTATGACGAACTACAGTCGGAGGGATGGATGGACGGCACTGAAGTGGGTACGGAACTGAATGAGAACCAGCAGGGCCTGAGGGCTAGACCCCGCACAGCTCGTGAGAGTGGTATGGGGCGAAAAGAGGACGTTTGGATGTTTCAAGCCGTGCCAAAGTCCATGTGAGGTTTGAGGGTTTAGGGCTTTAGGGTTTGAGGGCTTTAGGATTTCAGAGAAGCTTCGGGTTTGAGGTCTCTAGAACGGCGATGTAGGGGGCACACGAGACGAAGCCGTGTGTGACAGCTCTTCCCAACAGGCGCCGCCACAAGAAACGACCTTCCGATGTGGGGGGTTTGCGAAAATAAGGGACTCCGAATATAGACCCAAAATAGTAGGGGCTTCCTTCATCATCAGGACCCCAAGAAGGTACCCCCTAATTTCGGAAGCCCCAGGTATCCCTGATCCACATCCCGAAGCCCCCAGAAGCTGCAAGCAGACTGCCGAGGCGCAGGCTTGCTTCACATATGAGGGGTGGTGAGACAGCTTGCCCTATGGGTTCGGCAGTACCGTCCTACCGAGCACCTGCAACTCAAGGACATTCGGCGACATTTCGGTTGCAAGGATTTGTGGAGGTAACCTCCTCAGAAGCCTGTGTCTGTCGAGTCGATGGTGTCCCTAAAACCCTAAACCCTAAACCCTAAACCCTAGACTCCTTTGCCCTGGCAGGATGCTCGGTGCTTCCGGTCTTACGCAACCAAGGGCAAGCGAGGATCCATGAACTCAAACCCCATGCTTCCCTAAACTGATGTAAGCTGGGTTGCCCTTGAAACCCTCTGAAAAATTACGTATCTAGAGGGTCCTTTTATAAACCCAAATAAGGAAAACACAAAATGACCCAAAACCCAACCCAGTAAGGGCTGATGATTCAATCTGTTGGGGGCATGAGCGCCTGTCCATCCTAGTCCCGACCTCGAAGTCCTCCACACATTAAAGACGTTTGGGGCCCAACAGACGTGCATTTTGGGCAGCTTACATACTGCAAATCTATGGAAGAAAAGGGGAAGACATGGGAGCCTATGCTGGCAATTTCACCAAAACCTGACACCCTACCAACCCCAACATGTTGACAGCGAACCCTGAACCCTAAACCCTAAACCCTACACCCCAAACCCCAAACCCGGGCTTGGGGGGTGCGACCCCTAAACCGCAAAACCCTAAATACGCCAAAGCTCATGGTTTCAGTGTGGGTTGAGGCTTTTATTTGGGCCTACCCTAAGCCTTGAAGCCACCTAAAAGCCCTAGAGAAACCCTTCTCCTGCAGAAGCGGCTGGGGGGGGGGTGTCCGTCGGGAATGATGCAGCCTTGCCGGAACGGCCCCGCTTTGCGGACGTGCTGGGACGCTGTCCGAGGCATATTCTTTTGCGCGCCGGGGTCAAGACATCTCATTGAGCCGAGACATCCTATAAAACTAACTTTTACGGGTCCCTGAAATCCGATATGACAGGTAGCCTGGAATTAGGGTCAAGGTTCAGGTCTTTTGTGGTTTGAAGCTTCCACAGGCTAAGAGCTCATAGTCGTAACTTCAAGCAGTCTGCCACAGGCTGTCAACGCATGCGTGAGGTTTAGGAGTTCGGGTTCAAGGCATTAGGGGTAAAGATGGAGTGGATTTAACTCACATCAGGTGGCTAAAATGTACATCGCCCTAAAGTGGACCCTCCTGGAAAGACTTTTACATCAGTGGCAGAGATACACAACAGTAGTTGCCAAACCCCAATATGGACGCTACGTGTCAGTGCTCAAAACTCGCGACACATGGCGGACGCCGATGTTTTAGACCGTTGGTGCAACAATTCGGAGGGCCTGGCAGCAAATCCTGAAGGAGACGCTTGTTCTAGTCTTGTCACTTGTAAAGCTTACTCGAAACCTTGGTCGGCGCGCACACTTGAGATGCGAGATACAGCCAACACCCAGTAGGCCGGTTGGTTTGGGGTTTAGGTAAGGCTTAGGGGACCATGGGGTTAGGTAAGGCTTCGGGGACAAGGGTAGCTTCATGACCACCGGCGCACATGTCAGCAATCCATGCGCACCAAAAGCAACATGGAAGCCTGTCATCGCCACAGAGCAGACGCTTGTGAGGTTTTAGGGTGTGAGGCTTAGGGTTCATAAACCCTAAAATAAACATCTGCCTTTTGGGGTCCTTATTTTCAGGCGGCCCCTCTTATTCAGGGTACCCAAAAAGGGACCATACTTTAGAGAACTGACCATCTGAGATGCTGAGCATGACTGGGCTTCAGGCTGCGGTTTAGGAGGCAAAGCAAAGAAAAAACAACACCGATGATCCTTGGAATCCAGGGGTTTAAAAGGACTCTCGGGTTCAGGGTTAAGGGAAAACCCAAACCACTAAATCCTGAAGCATCGCGAATCCCAAGCTTCTTGGCTGCATGGGGGCCTCTTAGGTTTTGGGGTCTAGGGCGAACAGGATGCGAGTACCTGGAGTGAAGCCATGGGAAGTGGAGCAGTCTCCTAACCTTTAGGGTTTAGGGTTTAGGGTTTAGGGTTTTGAACCCAGAAGACACAGTAACCTGGGAATCTAAGAGCTCTTAGTAGGGCTTATGGGGGGGGGACTCCACACACAAACCTCCTGCACACGAGCATCTGCAGCTGACGTCTGTGCTCTTGCACGTGGGGCTGCGGGGCGGTGGGGACACTCCATCTCAGCTGTGTAGTAGAATCATCCCAAACCCGGCCGACAAAACCTACAACGCCAAAATGCGGTCTAGCCATGAAACCTCAGCAACCCCTGTCCCCACGTCAGAGCGAAGCTCAAGGAGGTCTGGGAGGCGTTACAGAACACGGTCCCTCGACCTAGCTGCTGTAGCCTATGACCTGGCATTCCTCCATCCCAATAACCCCAAACCCTAGATTTATCAAGTCCCTTCTCCAAAGCCCGAAACCCTAAACCCTCTGAAACCCCGACCTTCGATACGGATTTCGTGTCGTCGAGGGTTTAGGGGGGCATAGAGCCCAGCACTCAGTGACTTCGCCAGGGCTCCAGGGTTGGGTTTCGGATTTAGGCCCTATAGGGCATGGAAGAGTTGTTAAAGGCTTCTTTAGGCTTCATCTGGGTTGCCCTTCAAACCCTCTGAAAAATGTGTATATAGAGGGTCCTTTTATAAACCCAAATAAGGAAACAAAAACAACGTCCCAAAAACCAACCTAGTCATGCGAAATTCAGGGCCCGTGCTTGCCAGCATCCCCCCAGAGCTCCTTCAGCAAGCTGTGCCTGCCCTCGAAGGTCGCTAGGCAGGATGCCCGGTGGCGCCGGCTATGCGGTTTAGGGTTTGGGGTTTGGGGTTTAGGGTTTAGGGTTTGGGGTTTGGGGTTGGGGGTTTAGGGTCTATAAGGGTCTAGGGTTTAGGGTTTAGGGCTATCCGTGGCCCCCGGCAGCTGTCAGGAAGCTACGGCTAAGTCAGTTGCCTTGCTCTCTTTGGGTTTCTGTTGTAGGGTCTGGGCTTTCTGATTTTGAGGGTTTAGGGGTTTACAAACAGGGTAACACTAAATCCTGACCCCCCCTGAACGATTAAATGAAGTATTTGGGGCTTTAGGAAGATCCTAAACCCAAAACCCCAAGGGTTTGGGGCTTTAGGGTGTCAGGAAATCCTAAATCCTAAACCCTAAACCCTAAACCCTAAACCCTAAACCCCAATGTCGCCCCAACGGCCGCTTTGATGGCGCCTCCGGAGCATGCTTCCGGTTCTCCAACCAGCGGGGCACGCAGGCAAGGGAAGATAGAGTCCCGATCCATGCATACCTGCGCCTCCTCACATTGTGGCTCATAGGATGGAGGGTTTAGG
The DNA here is from genome assembly GCA_905221605.1 of Symbiodinium natans. Lineage (NCBI taxonomy): Eukaryota > Dinophyceae > Suessiales > Symbiodiniaceae > Symbiodinium > Symbiodinium natans. The sequence continues at coordinate 219,276 of CAJNDS010000968.1, forward strand.
GTTTAGGGTTTAGGGTTTAGGGTTTAGGGTTCAGGGTTCAGGGTTCAGAGTTCAGGGGTTAGGGTTCAGGGTTTAGGGGTTAGGGTTGAGGATTTAGGGGTGTCCTCAAAGCCACCTTACTGCTAACAAAGTATGAGCTTGAAGCAGAACGATTGAAGCAGCCCCCTCACACCAAAGTGCAAGTGTCGGAGAAACTAGTGCCTGGAGCCCATATCAGGTTTAAGGATCCTCGAAGCCTAAACCCTAAACCCTAAACCCTAAGCCCTGCGCCCTGAGCCCTGAGCCCTGAGCCCTGAGCCCTAAGCCCTAAGCCCTAAGCCCTAAACCCTAAGCCCTAAGCCCTGAACCCTATCGGGTTTATGGATGCCAAGCCTCAGCCCAAAAAAATCCTAGTAGAGCCTGGAGGAGGTGCAGGTATCTTCCTGCCTTTTGGGAATTTCTCCCGCGGGAGAAGCTTTACAGGGCTTTACAGAATGGCAGGCACTTGGTGTGGGTGCAACTTCTGTGAGCACACCGTTGTGCAGCTGAGGGGCTCCTGCCAGGAAGCAAAAGTAAGGTTGTGGTTTGGGGTTTAGGGTTTAGGGTTTAGGGTTTAGGGTTTAGGGTTTAGGGTTTGGGGTACTAGATACCTTATCTCCTCCTGTCGTCCTAATCCTCAAAGAGAGCACGTGTAGGGACCCCGGTTCCCAAATTCCAGCCACGTCAGGGTTCGGGCTTTGGGCGGGGCCAGGCATCAGTCGGGAAGCTTGAGGGACACCTAGCCAAGGGGGGGAAGAGAAGTACGACTGGAACCCCGAAGAGTATTTCCGAAGATAGGGGACCCCCTTGGCAGACCCCAAAGAACCCTTCCAGGAACCAGAAAAAAAGGGTATCGCAATTTTCGGAACCAAGTCCTGCCCCTGCGGCCCCTACTTAGGGCCGCTGAGCCGGCGAGGGTGTGGTAGGGGATCACACGAGAAGCGAGACGAAATAGGATGTATGAGGAGCTCCCCACCCCCCACACCCCCACCCCCCCCCGCTGCCCCGCCGCCCCCCACCCCCTGCCCGCCCCGCCCCCCCCCCACGCCCCCCCATCCCCCGCCCTCCACCCCCCACCCACCCCTCCCCCCCCGCCCCACCCCCCCCCTCCCTCCCCCCCCCCCCCCCCCCCCGCCCCCGCCCCAGCGCCCGCCCGCCTCTGCCCCCCCCCCCCCGCCCGCCCCCCCCCCCCCCCCCCCCCCCCCCGCCCCCCCCCCCCCCCCAAAAAAAAAAACAACATACATGTGTGTGCGTGTGTATATATATATATATATGTGTTTTTTGAGACTTTGAGGTAACGTTTGGGGAAGGGTATATCCTGGGCCTCTCAGCTCCAAAAACCTCAAGCTTCGAACCCTAAACCATATTGAGTTTCGGGTTTAGAGTCTAGGGGTTCAGGTCGCTTTTGTGCACAAGAGGGCACGTTTCGGGGGCTCCAATTGCGGGTGATTCTCCGATATTGGGCGGGTGACGAACTGTTGCGTACTCCGAGCCGTTATAGCACCCAAGTAGGATTGAAAAGGACTCCTCACGTGGAACCTCAACACCTTAAGCCCCATACCGGCCAGCACTGCTTTGACTTGGGCTTGCGGTTTCTGGCTTGTGCTTCTAGTGACTTACATCTAGGGTTCAGGTTTTCAGGTTCCCCATACTGAACTTGGAACCCCAGCAAAAAAAATGGCTGTTTCTTAAGAATTGCAATACCAAAAAAATAGAAATTATTTCCGAGAACCCCTAAGTTCAGGGTTGATGAGGTGCCCTCAGCCGAATCTCCGCAGCCTCAAATTGACGTGAGCTGTCCATCGCTGATGGTGAGCAGCTGGAAGTCAGCCTTGTTCTGTTTATTTTTTTGGTTTAGGGTTTAGGGTTTAGTTTGTAAACTCCTACGGGTTCAGGGTTTGGGTTTTGCTAGGGTTGAGTGCGCAGTGTTTAGGGCTTTGGGGCTTGTGTAGTTCCTCACTTCTTTGTTTCAGTACCTCTTTTTTCGGTGGCACATCCTCGAGTGACTCCTGGCTTAGGGTTTGGGGTTTAGGCTGGAGTGCTTGGTATGTGTTTTTAGTTTTGGGTTGGCACGGGGAAGGGGGTTACATCCATTGCTGGAAAGACCTGAAAACTGTTACGCAGGTGGTCTTGTAAGCCCTATTTTCCCAGATACAACTACAAAACGCTAAACCTGCACTTCGAGTGTGACACACAACATGGTCCCTTGAAAAGGATGAACACCTTCAAACTAGAATAACCTTTTAAAAGGTCCTAGAACCTGTGGGCATTTCCCAAAGTAGGGGTACCCCTTTCATACCCCAATTAGAATAGAATCCCCCTCAAAGGGACCCCCATGTAGGGCCCTGAACCCTAAGCCCGAAACCTCCTCCTCCGCGAACTCCGCGATTTGCGGAAGGCTGTCGGAGCTCATGATGCCCTGCGGGGATCTATGCTGAGAACCTAGGTTTAGGGTTTAGGGTTTGGGGTTTAGGGTTGAGGCTGAAAAATACAGTTACAACCGGGGTAATCAGTACCCTGCACCTCCAAGAGGTAGTTGGGGTTTATCGGGTTGAACTGGGTTATGAGTACCCTGAACCTCCAAGGGGTAGTTGGGGTTTGTCGGGTTGAAGGGTTGCAGGGTTGAAGGGTTGAAGGGTTGAGGGTGTCTCAGATGCCAGAGCCTATTGGGAACCCTCAGTGTTGAGGGCTTGCTCGTTAGGGCTTACAAAGGTGGTCTACGCAAGTTTGGGTGGGGTGGGTTCGGGCTCCTAATCTGTTTGTGCCTTGTCAAGCCCAGCCCCAGCCCCCTAAATCAGGGGCTGCTTCGAGAACCCTTTGCAAGGATGTCACCTGACTGTGTTTTTCAGCTCCCCTTGTCCTCTAAGTAGCCCTAAACCCTAAACCCTAAACCCTAAACCCCAAACCCCAAACCCTAAACCCTAGGTTGCGGCCTTGAACGAGGGTCCCCTGAAAAGCCTAGTGAAGACAGCATGCCTCAAACAGGAAGAGCCCTTATTTCAGACTCCCTTAGACTCGGTTTGTTGTCCCATTCGGGGTTCAGGGCCTTCGGGCTTCAGGGCTAGGCAGGGTTATGTTGCCTTTAGTGCGTGGGGCTTAGGATTTAGGAGCTAGCCACACAAAGCTTCAATAGCCCCGGCATAGGGCTCACACATCCTAAGCTTGAAAGCCTACTCAGCCTCTAAGCCCCCGAAACCCTAAACCCCAAACCCTAAACACTAAATCTGAAACCTGAACCCTAAACCCTCAACCCTCAACCCTAAACCCTAAACCCTAAACCCTACCCCCCCCCCCCCCCCAGCGGGGCCGTGCTGCACGAAGCCAGGCTCAGCTGCGAGACCGAGTGCACGATCTCGGCCAAGTCCTCTCCCAATTTTGGCTTCGGGTCTAGGGTTGAGGGTTTAAGGTTTAGGGTTTTACGGTTTAGGGTCTAGGGCTTAGGGTCTTGCGCGGGGGGGGGGGGGGTTCAGAATTGGGCTTCAGAATTTGAAAAAGAAGTGTATCTGTCTGTATGATGACAGGCTGACTTTTGGGGGACAGCTCCCGAACTCGAACTCGTTTTTGTAAACCCTAATGAAACCCCACGCCCCTTCGTGGCGACTTTGGGGGGGCCGGCCCTAAGCCCTTGTCCTTGGCAGTCTGAGATTGCAGTGTCGAAGGCTTTCGGCACAAAGCCAGGATTTCGTCGTCTTAGCTCTCAGGCTTGCATAGGGCTGAAGAGCTTATGCAGTCCTTGCCAAAGGGTTTAGGGTTTAGGGTTTAGGGTTTAGGGTTTAGGGTTTAGGGTTTAGGGTTTAGGGTTCAGGGTTGCGGGCTAGCATTTGGAGGCATTTGGAGGCGTTGTGCACTACCACTTGCGGGGTCTTGTTCTTGTAGGCAGGCTGGCGGAAGCAGTGCGCGCAGTACTGAAGGAGCAAGAGGAGGGCTTGTTCTGCGCCCACAGCCCCGGCGTCGGAGTACAACACTTTGCACCACGGCAGCTCCTGCGTCCCCTGCCGACCCGTGGCGCCGCCGGTCCGCAGGAGCATGCCGTACTCGACCAGCTCGTCCACGGTTTTGGCGCAGTCGATGTCCGGAGCAGCTAAACCCTAAACCCTAAACCCTAAACCCTAAACCCTAAACCCCAAACCCCAAACCCCAAACCCCAAACCCCAAACCCTAAACCCTAAACCCTAAACCCTAAACCCTAAACCCTAAACTAAACCCTAAACCGAGCCCAAAACCCAGTCCGGGAACGCAAGGCCGAGGAAGCCTTAGAAACCCAAAGAGTTGAAGGGTCTTTAGTTGTTCAGTATCGTAGGGGAACTAAATGTTGACTTTGGGGATTATTCAAGGGTATAAGGTCCCAGAAAGGTTAAGGGTTACCTACTCTGCTACTAAGGGTTTAAGGGGTGAGGTTTAAAACCTAGGGCTTAGGGTTTACAAAGGCTCACTTAAGCCCGAATCCCTAACCTTGCCTCTTCTACGGATTGGCTGCGTTTTTGGGTGCTGAAACTCCCTAAACCCTCTAAACCCTCTAAACCCTCTAAACCCTCTAAACCCTCTAAACCCTCTAAACCCTCTAAGCGCCCTAAACCCTATGCTCCAGGCCAGGAGGCTCACTGGCTTTGAGACGTAAGCTGAGTTGTGCTCGGCCGTGTAGTTCCTTAAACGGGTTTAGGGTTTCGAGTTCTTGTTCTATAGGGTCCACAAGGATGCCTTCTGGGGGTACCCAGGATTGTGAAGAGTGGCCGATTCCAGTTCAATTACGCAGATTCGATGGCAGAAATGACCTCGCCAGAGCGAACGTGCTTTTCAAGGGTTCTCAAGTGCTTTCAGTGCCTTTTAAAGCTTCCCAAACCTTTTTCAGGAGCTTTTCAACCCTCCCAGAACCTAGCTTTAGGCAAGCGGGGTCGTCTTTTTCAAGTTTCAAGGCAAATTAATATTCGCAGACCCCCCCCCTCCCTCGGTGAAAGCTACGACCCCCCCCTTTGGGTGAGAAAGTGTGCCTGCTTATTCGGATCCAGAAAGAGGTTTTGAAAAAAGGTAGCCAGAATTCGGTCGAAAGTGGCCGATTCCAGTTAAACTATGCAAGACTTGTAATGGCAGAACTGACCCCATGATTTTCCAGATTTGGCGGCTTGCGGAGCAGAATGCCTTCAAGGTTCTCAAGTGCTTCCCAGTGCCTTTTGAAACTTCCAAGCCTTTGTAAGGAAAGCCTCCCAGAGCTTTCTAGAGGCTGTCCAGGGGCTAAAGCCCCCCCCCCCAGACCCCCCACGACTTTAGTTTTGGTCAAGTGGGTGTCATATTTACTGTATGAATTTTCAGAGCAAAATAGTATCGGAGACCCCCCTTGGTTGAAACTCCGACCCTCCCTCGAAAGGGAAACTGGCGGCAGATGGCGGCAGTTACTGTTTGGAAAGCCTGCGTAGGGCTTCTGCTGAAAACTTGCTCTTAAACATCTACGTGCCAGTTAAGTCGCATCCTTTGACTACATAACTTCCGCGCGACGTAAAGCCAATCCGAACCTCTGCCGTGTGGGTCGTCTTGCTGGTGATTGAGATGCGGTGTATTGGTATGATAGAGAAGCTGGCAAGAAAAAGGAAAAAAACACTTGCACAACGAACATCGGGAGGGTCGGGTGGGCAGCGAGCAGGCGCACGTCAGGCAAGCTGGCACACCCCCGTCAATCCTAAACCCCAAACCCACCCATCTATTTGGCCACTCTCAAAGCATCTGCTCTCTAGGTTCCTCAACAGAAGGCGACGAGAGCCAACCTAAGATCCTAGGCACTCTCATGCCACTACCCTTTGCGTGTGGGCTCTTGTTTGTGAACCGGTGCTACCCTTGAAACCCTTCTCCCCTTTCAGATGCATTGAGAACTTACGAGGGCCAGGATCTCTTTACTAGTTCTTGGCATCTCCTTGAAGATGCCCAACATATCATGGAAGCCCGGAGCCACAACAAAACCAAAAGGCTTTCCTTTTTCCCAGAACCCCACACCCTCTTGCAATACGCAGAAAAACCCACTGAGATCCCAAAGCAACTGCAATAACGTCGAACCCGTCGATGGTTCCTAAGCCCGCAAACCACAGAAAAAAAAAAAAAAAAAACAAGGAAACCTCAAAGCCCTGAGCCTTCGAGGTCCCTAAGCCTTACGCTCTGTACACGGTGTTCCTAAACCCTCAAGCCCCGAAACAAATAACGAAAGGGCGTGAACCCGGCAGCCTAAATCCAACAGCCTACACTAGAGTCACTAGAGCTCTTCGCCGGCTCGCGCTTTTTCCCCGGCGCGCTTTGCAACGCTTTGCTGTTGCCACAGGGGGCTCCATAGTGGATACCCTGAACCCCCGACCCGATTCTGCGATGTCCTTAGGGGAGGGTGTCCGGTTTGAGGGTTTGAGGAACTTACCAAAGTCTTAACGTCAGGGCGCGAGCACCATGAGTCATGAGGTGGATGCACAGACAATCATGTATATAGGTTCCCTGATCCTGATAACATAGTGTAAGTTCCCAAAGCGTAGTTGCCCTAAACCCGAATACGTTGTAGGGTTTAGGGCTTGGGACTTGCATGGGTGCGCGGGGGGGGGGGGGGGGGAAGGGGGTGTGTCCTGAAACTTGAGTCCGAACCACGACGCCAAAGCCTAAACCTAAACCCTAAACCCAATAGGTGGAAGGAGGAAAGAGCTCAAAATCGCCCTGCTCTGCGAGTGCCATTGCACCCTGGCAGGCTGTGAAGAAATGGGATTTGGCGCGGACGCCGCCCAGGCATTGCAACTCCAACGGGCTTTGAACCCTAAACCCCCTAAACCCCCTAAACCCCCTAAACCCCCTAAACCCCCTAAACCCCCTAAACCCCCTAAACCCCCTAAACCCCCTAAACCCCCTAAACCCCCTAAACCCTCAACCACCCTAAACCCTAAACCCTAAACCCTGAACCCTAAACCCTAAACCCTGAACCTTAAACCACAAAACCACCAAAAAACAAAAACCTTGAGCCCAACAGGTCCAAGGTGGTTGTGTAAGTAAGGGCTTGTGGTGGCTGTGAAGCCTAGAACTCCGAACGCTGGGGACTAATGGGCCTGACGCGGTTTAGGGTTTAGGGTTTAGGGTTTAGGGTTTAGGGCTTAAGGTTTAGGGTTCTATATAGATGGGGTGCAGAGGTTTTGGAGGCCTCGTTTCCTGAAGGCTGTAGACCGCATCCTTACCCTCAAGAGTCCTTTAAACCCTCTGAAGGAGACATTGCTATGACCTGGTTGAATCAACAGGGGAAAACCAAGAGATGTCCCTGCTGGCCACGTCATAATTTAAGAAAAACCGTCTCAGGGGCTTTCTTCAAAACACTGCGCACGCAGAAATTCGGGCTTTGGGGGTTTGAGCCGTGCCACGGCTCAGGTTTCGTAAACTCTCTTGGTAAGTAGCCATATGAAGCAGGGTTCATATTTCTTGTACCCCCCCAAAGGGCACCAAATATATACGCTCACCAATATTCAAAAAGGAACCTTACAGACACTCACCAATAACAGCAAGTAGTATAAACCCTGAAGTTCATATGAGAATAAGGGTACCCCGCTCTAGGGTTTAGGGTTTAGGGTTTAGGATTTAGGGTTTAGGGTTTAGGGCTACTTTCATCCGGGAGCCCTCGAGCCAAAAGGAGGGCTCTCAAGCTGCACGCGCAGGTCGCGAGTATCCTAAACCCTATAAGCCCTATAAACCCTATAAACCCTAAAAGCCCTAAAAGCCCTAAAAGCCCTAAAAGCCCTATAAACCCTAAAAACCCTAAAAACCCGAAAAACCCTAACAGCCCTAAAACCCTAGAAACCCTGTAAACCCTCTAAACCCTCGAGCATCCTGGACGCTGCCCGCGCCGACATTTCGTCGGCTCCTCTCGGGGGCTACAGATCTTTGCCTCGGGCCCGTGGCCCTAAACCTGGTAGGTTTTTGCTCTTCTGTCTAGGGTTTAGGGTTTGGGTTAGGGTTTAGGGTTTAGGGTTTTGGGTTTTGGGTTCCCCCTTATACTAACAGTCCTTACTGGGGATCATAGTACCCCTATTATCATCCCTATTAAGGACTGTTAGTGTAAAGGTGAACCTCCCAGGGTTCCATGAGCGAACGCAACCTAAATCCCTAAACCATGTAACCTCGGGAGACACAACAGGCAGGTGCTGTCAAAAGGGCTAAGGGTTCAGGATTTACGGCTTCAGGTGTAGCATTCGTTACACCAAAGCAATACTGTGAAGACATACTCGCCCTACACGGCCCAAAACCCTAAACCCTAAACCCACTTATATACACCGAGCCAAGCCAGAGACAGCCAAACCCGAGAAGTACAAACTCAAGGTTTAAGGTTTGCCAAAACCCTAAACCCTACACCCTAAACCCTAAACCAAGCAACCCTGAATACCCTATACCCTACGTCATCCTCAGGACAGACGGACGGGATCGCCACGTGCCCGTCCCCAAGATTGTCCGATACATCCGACTGGAAAAACAGAGAAGTGCTCCGAAAATCTGGGTCAAGCCTCGCAGTCTCTAGGGTTAAGCATTTTAGGGTTTAGGGTTTAGACCTTTTGAAATCACGAGAGCCTCTGGGAGGTAAGACAAGTCATGGCGAACGGAACCTGCTGTCCTTCAGAACCCCAAACAGCTACTTTCCTGTAGGCTTCCTGCGAATCCATTTCTGAAAATGACCTCAAGTAACGGGCCTAGTTTTGGGTTAGTAAGGCAGTGACCAATCATCCGCCACGGGGTATAGCTTGAGTCTCGAAGGCCCGCAATACGCTGCAACCTTGGGACATGAGGGACGTGAGGGGCGAGCTCTAGGATTGATGCAGCCTTGGATATTGCGGGGGGGGGGGGGGGGGGGGGAGGGGCGCCAGTTGTTTCCCCAAAGTGGGAAGATGCCGACCCAAAGCCCAGAGTTGGGCCTAGGGCCATAGGGTCCTAGATGTCTGCTTGTGGCCTTGCGAATTTTAAAGAGAGCGCTTCACTTATCCGAGCACCCAAGTGCCCCACTACCTTCCTGGTTTGGCTATTTAGGGTTTAGGGTTTAGGGTTTGAGTTCGGGCTTCGGGTTTAGGATGTAGGGCTGTGTGCTGGCTACCGCTGGAGGCTTAAGCAGCTGCACGTGCTGCGGCCCTGGCCGAAGGACGAAGTGTTTGGAAGATTTTGGCAGCCTCCGTCGCCAAGCGTCAGTGTCCGCGGCCCGAAACACGTAGCCTAAACCCTAAACCCTTGTAAACCCTAAACCCTAAACCCCTTGCGGTCATTCCTTCGTACCCTACGCAGAATCTGCGGATGCCTCTGACGCAAGGGCCAGTGCCGAAACACGACTTTCCTCCCCATGTGAGACACGCAGGCAACAGTTGCGGTCTGTGGCCTGCGCAAGCAGCGTGGAGCATAGAATCATATGTATAGTCGCGCAGCGACCTTTCTGAAGCAATACAGTCAGAGTAAGAGTTTCGGGGCCTAGCCTAGGGTTTAGATCAAACTGTGCTATCCTAAACCCTAAGCCGATAAGCCTTCAAGCCCGAAACCTTGAAACCCTCCAACCCCCTAATCGCCAAATCTCCAACACCCTGAAGCCCTCAACAGCTACCACTAGTGGAAGACTTTTGAACCCTGAAGCCTCCGCAAGCTCAAAACCTAGAGAAATTCCCCTTAGTTGGCGCACCCGCGTCAAAACTTCATAAGAGCCCAGGTGTACTCCTTTAAGTGTTGTATGTCTGGATATGGCTTATGAGCTCCGCGCAGGACCAGACGAGGTTTTAGGATTTCAAGGTTTAAGGCTCAACCCTCTAAAGCCCAAACCCCAGCAGGCTCTGGTCTCCGGCTGCTGACTTGCATGTTCAGGGCTCCTGGGTTCAGGACTTTAGGGAAATAGGTTTCCTTTCTTTTCTAGGGTTTTAGGGTTCAGGGTTCAGGGTTTAGGGCTTAGGGTTTAGGGGCTGCTAGGTCAGGTCAGGTGAGGGTGGGCATTGGCCTAAACATTGGTCTAGGGTTTAGGGTTTAGGGTTGCATCACAGGGAGGGCTCCACCCGTTCCGCGCTGCTCTCGCAAAGGGGGAGAAGTGATGTTCATTCACAGGGTGAGACCACGCCGACCTGAGGTCCCTCACTCTAGTGGCCGAGCACTCTGCGTGATGCTTCGAAACCCCTACTAGTTAGGAGGCTGCAAAATTAGAGCAGTTGTTTTTTTTTTGGGGGGGAAAGGGGGGGGAAAGGGGGGAGGGGGGTGGTGGTGGATATAGTATCATCATAAAGGGTCCATAAGGGAATAACATGGGAGATTATTCCGACCTTTCTTTATCCTAAACCCTAAACCTTACAAACCCTAAATTACTAAAGCACTGTAGACTACAAGCCCTAAAGCCTCCAGTCTCTGCGCTAGGGCTTGCCTGTGCTCATACTTCGCTTTAGGGCTTGGGGTTTAGGGCTTTCTTCATATGTAGAAGAAATGGTCCTTAAGTGGCTTTGGGGCGAATTTCTTACATGCTTTGGGCTTCCGAGGTAGGGCTTTGATTGCCGCAAACCCTGACGTTTGGTGGGCACGAGGGAGCCGGAGGTCCTGCTAGAATCATGAAACAGTCAGAGTGAGCGATGCTCGAACTCACATTCCCCAAGCCCGACCCAAAAAATCCCCTAAAACCTAAACCCTAACCCTAAACGCGAAACCCTAAACCCCAATTATAGCATTAAACCAGTGAACATTCTGGGGGTAGGGCAGCCCAGCTGCAAAATAGAGCTCAAGGGGCACAGGCCCCCCGCCCCCCACCCTCCACTTCTGCTCAAAATCACAGCCGGGCATGAGTATACAAACCCTTCCTGGTCCTATGAAGACTCAGGAAGCTGCCAAGTCGCGTGAAGCAGGCACGTGGAGGGAGTCACTCTCATTTTTCGGCATAAGAAGCCCTCAACAACCCTTCTGAACCCTTGTTCATCAACTGACTAAGCACTAAACCCTAAATCCTAAAAAGCAGCAACCCTGCAACCCTGAACCACATTGGGCGTTCTCGGAATCGTTTCAAAGTCTGGAAAACCGAGGAAAGGTTGGGGGCTTTGACATGTTCATACTTACGCGAGGGAGGCCTCTAGACTCCACACGATAGAGCCAAACAGCACGAGCTCCCCAGCTCCATTATAAGGCCACAAAATCTGAACATCCTAGACCCAAGATACAGGTCGCCAGTGAACCCCTACAACACTCCAAACTTAAGAAAAGATGCCCTCCAGCCAATCTTACGAGCACCCTAGTTTTGGGGTTTCCAAGGTACACCCTACGGACCTGAGTCTCTACTGGACTCCACGACATCCGCCCATGCGACCAGGGAGTTCACCGAACCAGCTACCACTTGCCTGGCGCTGTTTCGTGGCTTTTGGGATACCGGGTAACCATGTTGATGTCTTTCTTACGAGGGGGTGCTAGGCTTCTTGTTGTTCTCTGAAAAAGGTGGGTTTAGGGTTCAGTGTTGGGCGGCGAGGGTCATCCATGCCGCCCCCCCGCCCCTCCCCCCCAACCCTCCGTAAAGTAGGAATCCAGAGCCGTCGTTAGCAAGAGTGGGAAGAGCAGCTAGTCATCTTGGCGGCCGGAGTAGTAGTAGACCCAGTAACAGTAGCACACAGTAGAATGCCTCTATATGAGCATTCTTGGAATAGCGACACAGCCTGAACAAACACGTCCCCCAAACCTCCAAACCTCACAACAAGCCGTCCACCCGTACATAAACCCTAGCCCTAAGCCGAAATTCAACAACCTGGAGCCCAGTCCCTGAACTCTACCCCCGGAAGAACACATGGGACAGTGCATGCAAGGCTTGTCTTTCCTCCCAGAGCTCGTTAAGCGCCAGCAAACCCCAAACCTGAACCTCCAAAGCACCCTAAGCCTAAGCCCGAAACCCTGAACCCTGAGATCTCTAAAGCACCCTAAGCCCGAAACCCTAAACCCCTGAAACCCCTCAAGCCGCTAAACCCGAAACCGTGAACTCCGAAAACCCTAAACTCCCTAAACCCCCTAAACCCCCGAAACTCCCTAAACCCCCTAAACTCCCGAAACTCCCAAAACTCCCTAAGCCCCTAAACTCCCTAAACTCCCTGAAACCCTAAACTTAAACCCTCTGAACCTTCAGGGTTTCTGGGGCACCTCTCAGTCCAGGGCCGCAGCCAGGCTGGAGGAAATGTTGGCCTGAGTAGGGTTTAGGGTTTAGGGTTTGGGGTCTAGGGTCTAGGGTTTAGGGTTTGAGGTCTAGCTCTGAGAGCTTTTTGCCCCAAACTCCCTCGTGTACCTCCCATGTCCGAAATGCGATGCCTTACTAACTTGTTGGGCGTAGGGTTGGGATGTTCCCCTTCTACTAGCAGTCCTTAATGAGATTTTCTTAGGGGGGGAGGGGGAATATTCATAGGACTGATAGTACATGGGCAACATGCCATGGTGTAGGGCTCCTGGAAATTCAGTTCCTGAGGGTTCAAGGGGAACTCAGGGTGCAAAGAGAGAGAGAGAGAGAGGGAAAGAGAGAGAGACAGAGAGACAGAGAGACAGAGAGAGAGAGAGAGACAGAGAGAGAGAGAGAGAGACAGAGAGAGAGAGACAGAGAGAGAGAGAGAGAGAGACAGAGCGAGAGAGAGAGACTACACGCTGTACAAAAAGTGATATCACCCGTAGGTATGTTTATCACATGTCTAGGGTTTCGGGTCTAGGGTTTAGGGGTCCAGGTGATCCACAGGCTCGGCACTTGCTGCAGATATACTCTCGGCACCTAGGTAGTCAGGGGGAGTACAAATTTACAGTCAACTCCCTGAAGTCTCTGCGCTTGCGAGGTGCGATCACTACCGGCCGCCGCTGTTTCAGCTTGGCCGTGTTGACCACGGCTCTCTCCTTGCCGGGGCGGACGTGAGGGTTTATAGGGCCTTACAGGGCAGACAGGCCTTAGGCCTAGATTTCCCGAACAACCTCTGCATATTGGGGGGTTTCCGACATTAGGGGGTACCTTCTTGCGATCCTTATTGTGAGGGAATCCTACTATTTGGGGGGCTGTTTTAGAGCCCCCTATTTTCGTACCCCCATATCTGGGCAGCTGAGATACATAAAGTGCTCCGAACGCCAGCCGCCGTCCGGCCCTCGTCCCCCCTTGTCTGCATGTCGCAGAAATACCCTGAGAGCCCTTGGTCCCTAAAGGTTCTAGGGGCCCTAAACCCTAAACCCTAAAAAACCCTAAACCCTACACCCTACACCCTAAACCCTCAACCCTCAACCCTCAACCCTAAACCCTAAACCCTCCCTCTGAAGCCCCTAAAATCCCTCAACTTGAACTTCGGCCCAAGGGGCGTAGTGTGCCAAGTTTGCCTCCAGTCCCTGAAGGTGCGCTGCGGAGACGGATGCCTTGCAGTCCCAGACAGGCCAATGCACGGTAAGAACGGTTTAGGGTTTAGGGTTTGGGGTTTAGGGTTCATAGTTTATATGCCCATGGCTTCGGGTTTATAGTTTATATGTCAACGGCTTAGGGTGTATAGTTTATATGTCTATGTAGCTTAGAATGTTTAAAGCATTCTATGTCAAAAGGCCCATCGGTTGTTCGCATGGTGATGAGGTTCATTCTGTGCATCATCCCGGGGCAGCTTCTGGGCTGAAACCAAGAACTGATCCCCTGACCTGCGGTGCTGCGCCAAATCGTGTCAACGCATGGATGTTACACAAAAACAGGGGGGACCCCAGTTTCCACCCCCAAGATACCACAATCGTGCTTATGAAAAATAAGAATCTCTCTGTCTGTTTCTCTCTGCGGGTCGAAAAGGGTTTAGGGGTTAGGGGTTAAGATGTATGAAGGGTTTAGGGTAAAACCCTAAACAACCCAAAACCTAGACAAACCAGACCTGAAGGTCTGCCGAGGCCGCTGCGATCTTGCCCGACGTTTTGCGGTGGCGCTTGAACCGATGTTCCTGCTTTGCCGAGTGGCCTTCAACCCTAAAAGCCCAAGCCCTTCGAAGTCCGAACGCCCAGAAATCCTTAAGACTTAAAGCCGCAAAGCCCTAAAGCCTACATCTTGCAGCCTTAAAGCCCCCCAACAAGCCAGAACGCCAATTCGAAAAGATGCCTAAGATCCTGAAGCCCTTAGATCTTAAGCCTGCAAGCACCAGAACCCAACATAACCCAAACAAACGAAAGCCCCCTGAAGGGAGTTCAAGGAAGGGTTTCGGTCTTGGGGCTTAGTCAGCTCTTTAGGGGTTTTCAGGGTTTAGGCTCAGAGGTTGAGGTTTTAGGGCCTAAAAGTTTTGGTGAGCTCTTTAGGGCTTCTGGGTTTACGGCTTGGGTTGAGGCCTCTGCGTGTGAGCTTGGGCAGTCCAACAGGATCTGCGTACAGGGTTCAGGGTGCAGGTGAGGTAGCGCTGTGGGCTGAGGGTTTCGGCGGACTTTCGGATTCTGCGCTTGAGGTGTATGAGCATTGATTCAGCCGCGCCCATGCTGAGCCCCCCCTAACTGGTGTAATGCAGAACCCGATGTCATAATAACGGCACTTTTCTGTTACCATGGCTAGTTTACTCTAATTTCTCAACTCTAAATCCTACAACCCTAACCCTAAACCCTAAACCCTAAACCCTAAACCCTAAACCCTAAACCCTAAAGAAGGAATTAAAGGGCGCTGGGCTGCTAGAAACTGATCTCATCTCAGCTTCTCAGCTAGTCGGTCCTGGAAAGCCTCCATGCATTTGGCGGCCCACTCCTCCGTCGCCGGGGGGGGGGGGGGGGGGGGGGGGGGGGAAGGTTTGGATGTAGGGTGTAGGGTGTAGGGTGTAGGGTGTAGGGTGTAGGGTGTAGGGTGTAGGGTGTAGGGTTTGGGTTTAAGGTTTAGGGAAGGCGGAGGGTCGAACGGTTTTGGGTTTTTCAGAGGGGGCGACAGACATAGGTATGCGGCCATCGATCTTTCTAAAACCCTGCAGCCGAAACCCGAAAGGCTTCACAAACCTCAGCCTTGCAGCCTGAATCTGCAAACCCCTATTCGGGTTTAGGGTTTAGGGTTTAGGGTTTAGGGTTTAGGGTTTAGGGTTTAGGGTTTAGGGTCATGCCTTGTCAATGAAGTTCACAAAGGCATAGCCCACGTTTGCCATCGTCCCCTTGTCCAAGGGGATGTATAGGAAGTTGAACTTGCCACCGAAACCTGAGAAAACAAGGGCTTAGAGTTCTAGGGTTTAGGTTCAGGGCTTGGGGTTCAGGGGTTAGGGTTTAGGGCTCCCGAACTCCCATCCTAAGCCGTATGGTCTTCAGAAGAAGCCCGTCTACGCAACCCCATCAGTGGGAGCTTCTCTACAAAGCCTAAACCCTCAGCTCTGGGCACCTTACTGCCAGGCGGGGCAGGGCTTAAGGTCCAGGCTTTCAGCATTTTGGGGCTTTCGGGAGCTAGGGTTACAGGGAGAAGGGCCAGTTCGGTATGTGAACTGAGGTTTCTGCTACTGTTGTCCCAAAGGAGCACCCCATATAAACACGTACTACCAATACCCCCAAGGTCTAACCCAGATATGTGGTAGGGTACTTCAGCTCTAGCCACCAACCTCCCCAAAGGGGTACTTCCTCAAGAACACAAGCATGCGGATCAGTGGTAGTTGAGGTTTAGGGCGTCTTCCCCGCGGCAGGAAATCTCATGCTCCTAAGGCAACACCACTCCAGCGTCGATAAGAGCAGGGAAAAGGCAGCCGTTTAGCCCTCCGGACAGGCCTCCGCCCAACTTACAGCCTCTCAAGGGTTTAGGGCTAAGCCTAGAATTCGGCTTCTCCTGTCGAGGACTGTTAGAAAGGGGGCACTGGGTTCTCTACTCCCGAACTCGAAGCCCTAAACCCTAAACCCCAAAGCCTAAACCCTAAACCCTAAACCCTATAAACCCTATGAACCCTATGAACCCTATAAACCCTATAAACCCTATAAACCCTCTAAACCCTATAATCCCTATAAACCCTAAAAACCCTAAAAACCCTAAACCCTAAACCCTCCCTCCGGCACAAGAAGCCCAGGTCTTCGAGCTCCGCGATGAGGTCTCGCTGGGAGTAGCGATTCGGAATGTTGCGGATCCTCGGAGTGAAGGAAATCGTAACAAAAGGATTTGGTTGTTGAGGGTTTAGGGTTTAGGGTTTAGGATAAGCCCCCCCCCCCCCCCCCCCCCCCCCCCCCAAAGTGTACACTTTCAGTCTTATAGGGGTTATCGTATCCCAAAAAGTGTAAAGTGTACTCACTCAGCTACTAAGAGGATAAGAGGGTCTGGGTGTTTCGGGTTTGGAGTATACAGTCTAGAGTCTATAGGGCTTGGGGACGAACAGCCCTTTGTTTCGCGAAAGCTCTGGAGACCCTAAGCCCTAAACCCTAAACTCTAAACCCTTAACGATACATAGGTTGCAAGGGGTCTTGTGCACAGAAGGGGGGGGGGGGGGCACGGCTTCACTCGGACATTTGTAGATAGGGTTTATGTAGGGTTTAATTAGGGTTTCTGGCCTTTAGGGTAGGGGTCAAGCGGAAAGCGGTCGACCTGCCTCAGCCCATACCCCCAAGGGCGGAGCATCAAGGTGGTGATCTCTTGGTCACCCTGCGTAGCCTCGCAGCAGTACACAACCAAGATCACAAAACTTGCAGATTGCATGATGGGTTTTATTTGGGCTTGGGGTTTCGGTTGTTGAAATGGACGGACTTGTAGAAATCCAAAACCCACCAGTCGCATGCTCATACTGGACTTTTCTTGCAAGATGGGGCGTTGGGCCTGTGCATAATGACCAGCTTGGCCCCTACAAGTACCCGAAACCCTAAACCGCAGCTTTGAGCAAACTAAAAAACGACTATCTGCTTAAGAACCTCCCATAGGGAAAATTAATCTGTTTTGGTTTGTTTTTGTTTCTTGGGCTTCTAAAGCAAGCAGTAGCAACGCAAAGCCTTCTTCCGAAGCTAGTGGAGGGAAGTCAAGTGTCCGGGTCTGGGGAAGGACGTCTTTCATAATATATTGTACTACAACAGAACGATATATGAATATAACAATCTGCGTATGTATGTATATATATATAACACACTTTGTTGTGCACTGCATATATCTACTCTACATATACATTGCACCTGGCAAAGCTGGGTGGACATGCTTCGGCAGCAAAGGCAGCTTTGGAATGCTGCTAGGACCCTAAACCCTAAACCCTAAACCCTAAACCCTAAACCCTAACTGCACTCCGCACTGACTGTTACTTCGCCGCGCAGCATGGCGTTGCTATGTCGGGTGTTTGTCAAAATTCTGGTCCCTTTTGGATCCCTCTCATAATTCGGCACCTAATATTTAGGGTACCCCAAAGAGGGACCATCATTTTGACAGCCACCCATGTCTATAACTTGGCAACTTGGCTCCCTAAGGGAAGCAGCCACTTGCCCAGGCCGTTTCATTGCTTTTTTTACGCGTCGCTCGAAACATCATAGCAAGCTGTCCATGAAGAACCAGCACGCATCAGAGAGAAGGAAAGCATCGGCAACCTAGGGGCAAAAGACCTGTAGAAGTTTAGGTATAACTACCTCCTGGTATCCGGTCCATGCAGAGAACCAAGTCAGGGGTTGGGACCGCTAGTGCCCCTTTGCCCCAAGATTCAAGTGGTTTCGGCCAGGGCACCCACCCATGCTTCCCAAAATTACCTCAACCCACAACAGCAAACCTAAACGACAATCAGGGTTGTAGGGTTTAGGGTTTAGGGTTTAGGGCAATCAGCCCTTGAATACACCCTCCACTTGTAAACTTCCCTCAGCCCCTAGTTTCTCAAGCCCGACCTTAAACCCCTTATAAGCAAACCCAGTTCTGACAGCCTCCAGGTTCACGTTCTTGGGTACCAGGGAATGCCGGTACTCCTTCTGCCAAGCACGCCCTGGCGCGGGCTGTGGGGGGTTTGAGGCTTGTGGAATTGAGGTTTGGGGCTTAGCCCGCAAACCCCAAACCCTAAACCCCAAACCATAAGGGTCTTAGGGTTCAAGGGTTCAAGGGTTTTAGGGGGCCGCTCAGGGCTTGTGCCTGAACACTAAGCCATAAACCCTGCGGACCTTGCGCCCTAATTACCAATGTCCAGCTTCCCACTCCTACCAAAAAATCTAGACAACTTCTCGCTTTAGCACCTTGCAATCTCCCCAAAACCCCGAGCCCTGCAGGTCGTAATCCCCACAATCAAACCCTACAGGCTAGAAAAACACCCTAAGCTTAAAAGGGAGGACTGGGTTGCCCTTTAAACCCTCCGAAAACATTGATATATAGAGGGTCCTGGAAAATAACAAAATGTCCCAAAAACCAACCTAGAAGAGTGTTCCAGATACATGGTCGGCCTGCTCCGGTGGGGCTTGAGCACCCGGAGCACTGCGAAACGTCACTTCCCTTCCTGTCGGCAGCTCTTTTGGTTTAGGGTTTAGGGTTTAGGGTTTAGGGTTTAGGGTTTAGGGTTTAGGGTTTAGGGTTTAGGGAGATTGCAAGGTCTGGGCTTTAAGGTTTATTTTCCAGCATTAGGTTTCCTTACAAGGGAAAGCTCGCCGTATGCATGACTGTCAACCCTTCACAGCCGAGAGCGACCAGTAGTACACCCTAAACCTAAAACCCCAAACCCCAAACCCCTTCATGTGTTCATGTGTTCATGTTGCATGAAAAACCTGGCTTGGGACTAAGGGGGTCTTCAGGGAGTTTCGGGCTTGAAAGAAGGGATGTTTGGGGGTTAGGATTCATACGGTTTTCATATTTAGGGCTGTTGGTTTGCAGGGTTTGAGTTCAGAAGCCCGACGAAGCATCCCCACGAGTTTGACCAAGAAAGGTTTTCCTTCCGACCCGAAGTACTGCTTACTTGCTGAGTCCTCCGGGCTACCCTAAACCCTAAACCCTAAACTCTAAACCCGAATTACTCAAAGCTCTAAACTCTAACCTCTAAAGCATCTAAGGCCCAACCCACCTGGAGGGAAGGGCCTGCATGCTTGCAGTTGGGACCCTGAGCTGCAACCCAAATTCCTAAACCCTAAACCCTCAAAACCCTAAACCATAACCCGAAGCCCGAAACCCTAAACCCTCCAAACCCTCAAAACCCTCAAAACCTTCCCCTCCTTCCATTCTCCCAAACACGACTTGAAGCACCCACCCCATACTCCAGCCCGATGCATCCCTAATCGGGAATTCCATGACTGAGCAAAAAGGGAAATTTAGGGTTTAGGGTTTAGGGTTGAGGGTTGAGGGTTTAGGGCTTAGGGTTTAGGGCTTGGGGCTTGGGGTCGCAATTCTTCAGAATTGGTCACCAAGAGGCCCTCTAAACCCCCTAAGCCGTGAAGCACTAAAACCCCCAAGCCCCGTCAAACCTGCAAGACTGAAAAGCCAGAAACTCCCTATAAGCCAGTGACCATGCCAACAGCCCTAGCAAACCCTAAACACTCGACCTAAGCCCTCCACCCTAAGCAAGACCCTAAACACTCAAAACCCAATCCCTAAAACCCTAAACCGTACTACAAACCCTAGAGCCCTAAACCCCTAAATCCCCCAAAGCCCTAAAATCCTAAAACCCTAAAGTCCTAAAACCCCTAAAACCCCAAAAATCCTAAAGCCCTCTAAGCGCTCAACTCTAAACCCTAAACCCTAAACCCTAAACCCTAAACCCTAAACCCTAAACCCTAAACCCCAAAAAGCCTCAGAGCTGGCCCGCGCCTTACGGGCTTGTCCCGCGGGCTTGGCGAGGCGTTGGGGCTACTCTCCGCAGAGTCCTAGGCTTGGAAGCAGGGTTGAGGGTTTAGGGTTTAGGGTTTAGGGTTTAGGGTTTAGGGTTTTAGGAAAACCCTGTGTTCGGGGGCGTGGGGGGGGGGGGGTCTTAGGGCTGACAAGGGTTTAGAGGGTTTGGGGTTTGGCGCTTTAGGGGTTTAGGGTTTATAGGGTTTATAGGGTTTATAGGGTTTCTGGGGTTTATAGGGTTTATAGGGTTTATAGGGTTGATGAGGGTGAGCACATGCCGAAAGAACCCTTGACAGCGAGCTTTCACCCTGAGTCCCTCAATACTGAATGGTTGCGGGGGCTTAGGTTTTGCCAACTGCCCAAACCCTAAACCCTAAACTCTAAACCGTAAGCCCTAAACCGTAAGCCCTAAACCCTGAACCCTAAGCCTTAAACCCTAAACCCACTTCACTCGCCAAGCTTCGACCAAACCAACGGGAATTGGTCCCGCAACCTGGCGATCCTGAACAGGCTGGGGAGCTCATGTTCTTATTCAAGTTAGGGTTTAGGGTTTAGGGTTTAGGGTTTAGGGCTTAGGGTTTATTCTATGAAACACCATCCAGAGACTTATAAGTACCCCACTTCTGCCCCCCCAGGAAGGAACTACTCTTGGGGTTCTACTCTAGCCCTAACCCTAAACCCTAAACCCTAAACCCTAAACCCTAAACCCAGAATGTACCCTACACCCCTAGGCCGTGGTAGGTGCCTGGATGTTTGCAGGATTTACCGGCTGAGTTGGTCAGGCTGAGGATTGTAGGGCTTAGGGAATGGTGCTTAGGGGTGTAGGGTACATTCTGGGTTTAGGGTTCACGGTTCAGGGTTTAGGGTTTAGGGTTTTGTCTTTGCGGCTTGAGGGTGCTTCTACGCGAAGGTTGAGCCACCAAACCTAGAGGCTCCGGAGGCTGCCCGCTCAGTACCTAAGCTGGGGTTTAGGGTTTAGGGTTTAGGGTTTAGGGCTTAGGGTTTAGGGTTTAGGGTTTGGGGTTTAGGGTGTAGGGTTTAGGGTTTGGGGCTTAGGGATTCGAGCCCGAACCAAGGAACTTTTGCCGAAGCCGTGCCTATGAGAAGAAGCATACATACAGATGTATAAACCCTAAACCCTAAACCCGCATACATACATGAGACCGCAATCTAACAGGAAAAAGCAGGAAACCAGAAAGATCCTAACGTAGAAGCCTGATCACGTCTGACAATGAACCCTGAACACTAAACCACAAACCTGGAACAGGGAAGCCTACGAAATCCAAACCACAAGAATCAGGAGAGCTCAACGCAGACCCGAACTCCACCCCCATCCACCTACCCTGCTGGGGGTTTTGGTTTTCGGCTTCCGGGTTCAGGGTTCAGAGGCTTGGGCTTTAGGGTTTTAGGGTTCAGGGTTGAAGGTTTAGGCGTCAGGGTTAGGGTTTTAGGTTTTTAGGGTTGAGGGTTTACTCTGTGCGTCAGCTCTGATGCACCACCCACGCTTTGCCGTAGAAGTCTATGGAGCTCCATCGCCAAAGCCCTGTAGACCTAAACTCGTCGTACCAACTCTTTCCGAACACCAGAACCCCGAACTAGGGGTTTCGGGGAGGCGTAAGGGTTCGGGACATAATATAGGGATCGCACGAAACAACGACCTGCCTGACTTTGGCGACCCGGCTCCCTGGGTGCCTTTGGAGCCTCCCATGCAACTCAGACATTTGAGGTAAACCATATAAGCTCCAAGCCCGAAAGCAACCCTAAACCCTAAACCCTAAACCCTAAACCCTAAACCCGCAGCCTAAAGCCAAAATCAGCCCCAAGACCCTACGTTTGGGGTCATCGGGGTCTTTGGGATTAAGGGTC
Source organism: Symbiodinium natans (assembly GCA_905221605.1). NCBI lineage: Eukaryota > Dinophyceae > Suessiales > Symbiodiniaceae > Symbiodinium > Symbiodinium natans. Next base: position 240,823 of record CAJNDS010000968.1, read on the forward strand.
CTAGGGGGATGAGGCGTTAGGGCTCTTTTTCCTCGTTTCCTTTGGGAGGGCGTAGATAGGCTGCAGGTCATAAGCATGGTGGAGAGATTCAGTTCTCAAACAACCCAAGGGCACGACTGAGCCAAGTGCTGGGGCACCCCCCCCCCCATAGTCCTCAACCCTAAACCTTGAACCCTCAAAACCATTAGGCTATTCAGGACATGGGGCTTTGGACTTCGTTAATCCGTCAAGAGCCCAAGTTCTTGTCTGACAGGCCTCTCTGGGTCAGGGCTGAAGGCTTCGAACCCGACACCCTGCACCCCAAGCCCTCTAAGCCCCCCTAAACCCCTATGTCCATAAGGGGGAACATCCCAATCTAACCTTATAAGCCCCCGAAGCGGCTCTGGTACAAAGAAGCGTCAAAGCCTCGCGGGATCGTGGGCGACGGGTTCGCGAAGGCTTTCCTTGCCGTGCACATCATGATGCGGGTGCGTCGCGCAGGAGCCAGGGGCAAGAAATCCTTAACTCCGACTGCAAACCCCAAGCCTCAAATTCTTCAATCCCAAACCCTAACCCTTAACCCAAAAACCTCAAAAGAAACCCGAACAGCACAGAAGCCTGGAACCAGCCCTGCGAAACTTGCTACACAGCAACAGACACGCATCTTTACACCTGTAAGTTGTGTACAATATACACACCTATGTATGTATATATATATATATACGTATCTATATATATATATATATATATTTATATTTATACACATATGCATATGTAAATAAATAAATAAATAAATAAATAAACATAAATAAATACATATATATATATATATATATATATATATTTATATTTTTATTATATATGACTAAACTAGCTACACTGATCTTCGAACAAAAGAGTGTCGTCTTTTGAGCCAGGGAGCCAGATTTGTCGTGGCTGTGCCTGTTGGGGTCTGAGGACCGGTGGTCAGCATGGCATAGTCGCGACCTTTCTGTTGGGGTTTAGGGTTTAGGGTTTAGGGTTTAGGGTTTAGGGTTTAGGGTTTAGGGTTTAGGGTTTAGGGTTTAGGGTTTAGGGTTTAGGGTTTAGGGGTTTCGAAGCCACAGGAGGGGGGAGGGGGGTTATGTAAGCGGAATCTAGGAGAGGTCTTTTGTTGGGTGTTTCGGGGTATTTAGGCTTGCAAAAAATAAGGCAAGGCATGAGGGGTTTAAGGTAGGGCATGGGCTAGGAGCCTAAACCCTAAACCCTAAACCCTAAACCCTAAACCCTAAACCCTAAACCCTAAACCCTAAACCCTAAACCCTAAACCCTAAACCCCTAAACCCCAAACCCCAAACCCGGAGCAGCTTAGTGCTTGCTGAAGGTTTCTTCTCGGGGGCTGGGGGGAATTCCACAGATCTGATGTATCGGTGCTTTCTGGCTTTATTAGGCTTAGGGGTTACCTTACTCCTAACTCAGGACGTACCCGAAACCTTCAGAACTTTCAACCCACACACCTCAAAAAGGGGCCCTGAGTGTAGATCTATACAAGGGTGAGGACGCGTCTTTAGGGTTTAGGGTTTAGGGTTGAATATGGCTCTTTCGAAAGGGCTCATCAAGGGCAAGCGAGACCCAAGTGTGTAACCTAGGAATAAGAAGCCGGTTTCAGCACTTGGAAGGGAACCTAAACCCTAAGACAAGGAATCAGGGCCTACTGTGGGTGCTGGCAAGAGCTTCCATCCCCGCCCTCCTGCCCTCCCGCCCCCCTGCCCCCCCCGCCCCCCCCAACCCCCCCTCCCGGCCGGGGCCCCCCCCAGCCCCCCCCCCCCGCCCCCCCTCTCCCCCCCGGCCCCCGCCCCCCCCCCCTCCCCCCCCTTTGCCGGGCCCCCGCCGCCCCCCCCCCCCCCCTCAACCCAAACTAGGGGGGGGGGAGGGTGCAAAGTAGCTTTGGGCCCAGCTGGTCACCCGTTTCCGGTTTCGGCGGCTCAGGGCAAAAACAGACCCGGCATGTAGGGTGCAAACTCTACCATGTCAGATTCCCCCAAGGCCTCTAGGAGAGGAATGGGTGCCCTTCTTTCGTCTCATCATAAAACTATAAGAAGATATGGGTGCTTCGGGGCGTCCTGAAAGGAGAAAAATATCCCTACTGGGCATCCTATCTAATTCGCAGTGGCACATTCTATAAGACCCCAAAACCTTGAACCCCCCTCGCCCCCGTCCCCCCGCCCTGACCTTGACTCGTGGCAGGTGCCGTCTTCCGGGTCCTCTGCGTCGTTTGTATTGAAGGTCTAGGGTCTTGCCCTAAACCCAAAACCCAAAACCCTAAACCTTAAGGTTTTCTGGGTTGTAAGGGCCTCTTGGGTTAGGAGAGCTTGCGTCTCTGCCGTTTTTCTTGCAAGGTTTTTAAGCTCAAAGATTTCGGGCTTACAGGGTTTTGGGGGTATTCGAGACTTGAAGCCCCAAAAGCAGGAAACCCTAAACGCTAAGAATTCCGGGATGGGAGTCAGTGCCTTCAGCCCTACACCCCAAACCTTAATTACACCGCCCTAAACCCTCTTAAGCCCCAAATGTCTTGGTGGAGTTTCGGGTGCTCAAGACAAGAATTCGGCGCCTGGGTGACAAAGCTTTGGGTACCTTGAGGTTTTACAGCACGCACGCGGTGATACTTTGGTCGCCCTAAACCCCACATCCTGAAACCTCAAATCTAGGAGGCCAAATCCCAAAGACACTGAGGGCACACGCGAAGAATTTTTTAAAGCGGGGGGGGG
>CAJNDS010000968.1:243648-317056 GCA_905221605.1 Symbiodinium natans
AATGGTTTCCCTTTCCATTATTATTATTTTAAATAATGCCAGGGGGTCTCCATTATTTCTTAATAATGAAATGGTTTTCCATTCCATTATTATTATTTCGGGGGGGGGCGGGCGGGGGGGGGGGGGGGGGGGGGTCCATTATTAATTATTGGAGGGGGGGGGGGGAAATAATAATAATAATGAAATGGGTTCTCATTCCATTATTAGATTTGGGGGGGGGGGGGAAATAATAAAATGAAATGGGTTTTTCATTCCATCATTAATTATTTGGGGGGGGGGGGGGTGGAAGGGGGTGGAATTAACAATTAATCAAATGGCTTACCATTCCATTATATATTTGGGGGCCATGGGGAGGGAAATAATAATATGAAAAGGTTTCCCTTTCCATTATTATTTTTTTTTTTGGAGGGGGGGGGAAATAATAAAAATGAAATGGTTTCCCTTCCATTATTATTATTTTAAATAAGCCAGGGGGTCTCCATTATTTCTTAATAATGAAATGGTTTTACATTCCATTATTATTAGTTCGGGGGAGGGCGGGGGGGAGGGGGGGGGGGGGTCCATTATTATTATTTGGGGGGAGGGGGGGAAATAATAATAATGAAATGGTTTCTCATTCCATTATTATTATTTGGGGGGGGGAAATAATAATAATGAAATGGTTTTTCATTCCATCATTATTATTTGGGGGGGGGGGAATAATAATAATCAAATGGCTTCCCATTCCATTATTATTATTTGGGGGAGGGGGGAGGGAAATAATAATAATGAAATGGTTTCCCTTTCCATTATTATTATTTTTTGGGGGGGGGGGAAATAATAATAATGAAATGGTTTCCCTTTCCATTATTATTATTTTAAATAATGCCAGGGGGTCTCCATTATTTCTTCGCGTGCCCCCTGAAGACACTAGACCTAACCCCTCTTTACCCCCTCACCTCCCCCCCTCACCACCCCCCTTCCCGGGCCAAAATAAAATGCCCGGACCTCGACGATGTGAAGATCGAACTCCACCGGCTCATCGTTGAAGTCACCGTCGTCGGGCCCCGCAGAGCCTCGGGAAAACCGGGGCATGGCTTAGCGTTGAGGGTTTGCAGTTTAGGATTCTGGGTTTAGGGTTTAGGGTTTAGGATTCAGGGGCTTGTCTGAAGTTAAGCTGGTTTAGCAGTGAAAGACCACGTGAGCCCAAAGCGACAACAGTTTCGCAGTTGGTAAGCCCAGACGTCCAACCGCGACGACAGTATCGCATTTGGTAAACCCAGATGTCCAAAAGCCACGGCAGTTTCGATTTCCGCGACGAACCCAGGAGCAAAAAAAAGGATGACATCAAGGACGCCGATCGCAGGCCATGCCCGTGCCTGGGCGAGAGCGCGATTCTAGTCCAAAATTGAGCAAGCTTCGCAAAAAAATTGGTCCTGGTCTGGTGCGTCGGCTGTGGGCGCTGTGTGACATCATTTGCCTGCCCCCGCTTCCCCTGCACGTTAGAACCCCTTAGTGTGTTGACAGGCTGTTTGGGGAGGAGCTCACGCTCAAAGCTTGTCCCTGGGTTTCATGTATAGGGTTTAGGGTGCCAGAGTGTAAGACTTCAGCGATACGTTAGGATGGTTAGGATGGCCGAAGGCTCGTGCCGCCAAGGTGCTTGGTGCAAGGCCTTCAATTTGTATGTAGATGCCCTACCAGGCCTAAACCCCTTCGACAACTTGGCATGCTAAAGCAACTTCAACTTGGTCATCGATCCAAAATATACTTATAGACGATATTGAAAACTTAGATTTACGTACACAAGGAACCAACGACGAAAGGTCTAGGATTTAGATCAGCCACTTTGCGCTCGAACAACTCCTGATCAGCCCGCAGATGCATTCACGGGCACCGATGGATCCGAAGGAGCATGCCCGCGAACGGGAGGCCTCGTAAACTACTGATGAACATATTCATCCCTATCAAGGGCAATATAGGGAGTACTATTTGTTCTATTCTTTTGGGGTTCTTAAGCAAGTAGTAGTAAAGTGCCTAAATCTAGGGCTCAATAGACGTAGGGATTTGGGGATGGGAGTTAAGTTGTTAGGGGTCAGGGGCTTAGGAGCTCAGCGGCTGGGAGTTTTTGGGGGAGGTTTAGGGCGTACGAAAAAGGAGTTAGGGTTCAGGGTTTACGGAGTTTGGCATTCCAGGTAGCGGGTCACTGAAAGCCCTCCCAAAACACGAATAATAAACAACAAACACCCACAAACTCCCAAAATATCGCTCCCACCCAAGATGGCTCCCAGGCCTGACCTTCGCCCTACTTTCTTTGAGGCCCGAAGACCCTAAACCCTAATTAAACCCTGAACCCTAAACCCTAAACCCCTAAACCCCTAAACCCCTAACCCCTAAACCACAACATGGAGCCCTGAGAACTTGAACCCATAGCCCTGAACCCTAAAAGCCCCCAAGAACGAACCACTGCAACTTTATTTGGGGGTTATTATCCAAGAAGCCTATAGGGTGCTTCTTTAGTTCTTTAGTAGTAACCTACCAACAAAGTAGGCTCTGTGTTCTTAATTCCTAGACCCTAACCACTTTACCGTTATGGGCTCTCAAGGGGGCAATTAAAACCTCCCCCCCCCCGGGGTCGATTGAATTGTGGCTTGGTTAGGGCTCAGGGCACTAGGGTTTCGGGTTGGCTTTCACTACGCCGGCTTGAGGCCACAAAGCTTCGGGGTTTAGGGTTTAGGGTTTGGGGGTTAGGGCTAGGGGTTTAGGGCGGCCTGGTTTGAGGGGGCTGAGTTTGAGCATTCAACCTGCTGCTCGGAGGGTGTTGGGTACTGAGCGCCTGGAATCCCAGACGCTGGAGGTTCCCACACCTCAGCCTCGTGAATTGACCCCACGCCCTTACCTAAACCTTAGGCCCTCTATAAGCCCCTAAGCCCGAAACCTTACATGAAAACCAAAACCCTAAACTCTAAACTCTAAACTCTAAACTGTAAACCCCAAACCCCCAAACCCCCAAACCCCCAAACCCCCAAACCCCCAAACCCCCAAACCCCCAAACCCCCAAATCCCCAAACCCCCAAACCCCCAAACCCCCAAACCCCCAAACCCCCAAACCCCCAAACCCCCAAACCCTCAAACCCTCAAACCCTCAAACCCTCAAACCCTCAAACCCTAAAACCATAAACCCTAAACCCCAAACCCTAAAACCCCAAACCCCCAAAAGCTTCCCGAGCTCGAGTTGTCGGTTTCGGGTTGCTCGAGGCCTCAAAGGTGGTAATGCTGCTGACGGAGCCTGGGTTGTTTGTGGTCCTATAGGTTTAGGGTTTAGGGTTTAGGGTTTAGGGTTTAGGGTCTAGGGTTTAGGGTTTAGGGTTTAGGGGTTAGGGTTTAGGGTTTAGGGTTTTGGGTTTAGGGTTTAGGGCTTAGGGTTTAGGCAGGCCCCCTAAACCTCACATGCTTCTAAACGTATATGACTTGTGTTTTGTTGTTTGCTAGGAGACCCCATGTCGTTGCGCCCCCATGGACCCCTGGGCCCTCTGCGGTGTGGTTGGTTGGTTTTCGAGCTTTGGATTTTAGGGGCTTTAGGGGTCTATAGGGTTTATAGGGCTTTAGGGCTTAGGGCTTTAGGGCTTAGGGCTTAGGGCTTCGGGTTTAGGGTTTAGGGTTTAGGGCTTAGGGTTTGGGGCTTAGGGTTTCCGGCGGCTTTAAGGGTTTGTGGGGGACGGGGGAGACTGTGGGGAGGGGACCGGGGAGGGGGAGGGGGGGGGGGGGGGGGAAGAACGCGCAGCGCACCGGAAGGATGATGGTCAATGTAGATATCCCAGAGGGTCCATTTGTACTACTATTATGGAATTAGGTACCCCAAAGCCCTATTTTTGCTTCTTTATTATGGAATTAGGTACCCCAAAGCCCTATTTAGAAGGGTTTTTGGGTACCTACTGCCATTAAGGTACTACAAATGGACCCTCTGGGAATGCTTCTGACCCAAACCTCTTTAAGTGCACGCCCGCAGCTTCATGTAAAATCAGCACCCTGAAGGAAGTGCAGGGCTGGATCTCGCTGGAGGATGTTTCGACATTTCCCCTAAACCCTAAACTAACCCTAAACCCTAAACCCTAAACGCTAAAACCTGAACCCTAAAGGAGGGAGTAGGGTTGAGGGTACTAACTCCTCATAGCGTAGGGCTGAGGTAGGACCTGTCCAACATGGTCTCCGTCCCAGAAATCGCTTGCAGCCCTTGAACCCTAAACCTTCAACCCTCAAGCCCTGAAACCCTCAAACCCTTAAACCCTACACCCGAAAACCTGAAGCAGGCCCTAAACCCTAAACTCCTGAACCCCTAAACCCCCACAACCCTAAACCCTGAACCCTGAACCCTGAACCCTGAACCCTGAACCCTGAACCCTAAACCCTAAACCCTAAACCCTAAACCCTAAACCGATCCCTAGCAGGCCGGGGGGCCGTTCGACCGCACGTGCCTCATGGCGTCCGGGGGCTGGTCCGCGTCCGTGGCATCGCTGCCAACACTCCAGAAGGAGCCGCCTTGGGTTTAGGGTTTAGGGTTTAGGGTTTAGGGTTTAGGGCATAGGGTTTAGGCTTTAGGGTTGAGGGTTTAGGGTTGAGAGTTTCGGGTTCAGGATACCCTCTGGCTTAACTTCCCAAGTTAAAGGATCCTCCTTGAACCTTCTGTAAAAATTCCCGAATGAGACTCTCCGCCACCTAGTAAGGGGAAACTCAAACATTCCAGGGTCTCTCTAGTTTCAGGCATGGGCATTTGAAGCATGGGTGATGTACGGGTCGAAGAGTTTTATTGAGGTCTAGGGGCTCAGGTCTTTCAAGCTGCGTCATACTGCCCAGGTTAAGCATGCGTACTGGGTGCAGGTCGAAGCGCGAACGGCCCACTCTTAAATGTTCCCCCTGATACTAACAGTTCTTAATAGGGATTATAAGAGGGGGTACAATAATCCCTATTAAGGACTGTTAGTATAACAGGGAACATCCCAATGCATAAGCTAACCTCGGGTCTAAGGGATCTCCAGCACCATGAAACGGTCAAAAAACACCTACTCGAAATGCCCAAACAGTAAACACCCCATGGCCCCAATTTCACGCCCTCGCCCCTGCCTTATCAACCCAGACAGGGGTGGCCCTTTTGGGGGTTTAGGGCTTCGGGGATGAATCTGCCCTAAATCCTAAACCCTAAACCCTAAACCCCAAACCCTAAACCCTAAACCCTAAACCCTAAACCCGACGCCCTAAGCCCCAAGCCCTAAGCCCCTAAACTCTACACCCTCAAGGTTCAGGATTAGGGTTCTTCGGTGCGGCCCTGCCCGAGCCTCCCAAACCCAGTCTCTTGAGGGTGTGGGGAGAGAGGGGAATTGGACTATAGGGTTCAGGGTTTAGGGTTTAGGGGCCTTTTAGGGCCACATACTCTGAGAGTTTCACATGGGAGTCTCGGGTGCCATTGCAGAACGATCAAGACTTTAGAGTTTCGAGTTGGGGTGAAACCCTAAAACCCTAAAACCCTAAACCCCGAAACCCCTAAACCCCTAAACCCCTAAACCCTAAATCCCTAAACCCCTAAACCCCTAACCCTAAACTCCTAAACCCCTAAACCCTAAACTCCTAACCTAACCCTAAACTCCTAAACCCCTAAACCCTAAACTCCTAAACCCCTAAAAGGGGCTTGGGCCAGCACATAAGCCGAGTGGCTGGATGAGGCCCGCTGCAAGCGGGCTGGTGCAGCCGGGTAGCCGCTCTGGTGGCACACTTCCTGGCCAAATCATGAAAGGGTTTATAGGGTTTATAGGGTTTATGGGGTTTATAGGGTTTATAGGGTTTATAGGGTTTATAGGGTTTGTAGGGTTTATAGGGCTTATAGGGTTTATGGGGTTCAGGGTTTTGGGTTTAGGGCTTAACGATACTGATTTTGGAACCCTAGCCAAGATTGTGATTTTTGCTGCTTCTTAGGAACTACAGGACCCAAAAAGTAAAATTGTTCCCAAGTAATTATCCCAAAGCTGAGGGTGTGCAGGGGTCAGGGCTTAGTTAGGGACCCTAAACCCTAAACCCTAAACCCTAAACCCTAATCCTAAACCCTAAAACCTAAACCCTAGACCCTAGACCCTAAACCCTAAACCCTAAACCCTAAACCCTAAGTCTATTGGGGTTCAAGGACTTGTAGGCTTCATCGGGTTACCAGACTTCTACGCCTGCACCGCCTGAGGCATCCCTTAGAATCCTGGCCGAAGGCTTCGGGTTTAGGGTTTAGGGTTTGGGGTTTAGGGTTTAGGGTTTAGGGGTTCGTGTGATAGGAGGTTGCCAACTCGGCATCTAGCTTAGGCCTTAAACCCTAAGCCCTAGGTTCCCAGATCTAAACACCCCTAAACCCCTTAAAGCTGAAAATCCCTAAGCCTTAAAACACCCACATCCCCAGTGCAAACCCCATATGTATACCCCAAAACCCCGAAGCCCCCTAAACCCTAAACCCTAAACCCTAAGCCCTAAACCCTAAACCCTAAACCGCGTAACCCCATGTGTAAACCCCAAGAGCCCAAACAACTCCAAGCCAAGGACTGACAAACTCAGAAAGAGCCAAGTACCAAAAGAGCCACCCTCACGCAGGCGATACTGAACTTGGAACCGTAAACCCTAAACCCTAAACCCTAAACCCTAAACCCTAAACCCTAAACAATTAAAGTACCAACAAATGAAAGAAGTATTTCCAAGCACCCCTCACGCAGGGCCTCCAGCCGCTGTTTCAGCTGCCTCCACGAATATCAGGGTTGAGGGTTTAGGGCTAGGGTTTAGGGTTTAGGGTTTAGGGTTTAGGGTTTAGGGTTTAGGGTTTAGGGTTTAGGGTTTAGGGTTTAGGGTTTCGGGTTTAGGCTTTAGGCTTTAGGCTTTAGGCGTTAGGGTCTAGGGTTTGGGGTCTGGAGAATTGTTGATACTCGGGCGTTGGATTGGCCCTAAACCCTAAAGCTTCAACCGTCTCTCCTCAAGCGCTTGGGGAAAGAAGCCTGGCGCCCTACTCTGCACGATGTGGGGGCGGGAACCCAAACCCATCAACCCTTCTTAGGGTAGGTACAGGGTTCCTTAGCATGGGATCCCTTATGCAAATTAAGGGCCGATACATCAGAACCCTTCAAAGGAGGGGAGGGAGCACACCATACACCCTATAAGCCATCCCTAAACCCTGATAAAGAATAAACCCTAAGCCCGAAAAACCCGCAAGCCTTATCAGCCTAAACAAAGGAAAAGCAGCTGAGAGTCAAACGCCGCAACCGGAGTTGCGGTTTTAGGACGTTGTGTAGTCACTGAGTCAGCTAGGGTTCCTGGTGTAAGCTTCAGGGTTTATGGGAACTCTTCGAAGAGTTTAACTGCTTCAAGGTTTATGGGAACTCTTCGAAGAGTTTAACTGAAGGAACAAAAACTGCTTAGACTCCGTGCGGAGATATCTAGATCCTACACCTCAACACCCCAAGTCCCAACCCGAAACTCCAAGCCCCTAAAACCTAAACCCAAAACCCGCGGAACGCTGCAATTTTTAGCGACCGTCAAACCCTAAACCCTAAACCCTAAACCCAACGAGAACCCCAAAGCTCATCACAGGCCCAGATCCTAGAACTGATTTGCCCCGCAAGAGCCGTCACCAGTTTAGGGAAAGAAGGTTTTGTATTTACGGCTTAGGCACAAAAGTTGCTCCAAGTTGGAACTTAAGCCATCCCCCCCTGAAGTCTGAGCCAATATCTCACAAACCCCGCCGAAAACAGCTTCATCACTTCCGATTCGATATACGAAAAGCATAAACGAGATAGCGTTGTATTTGCATATAGCACTGTTGCACAATACTATGTACCTCTGGTATACGTGCATGTGACATATCTTATGTACTTATGGTTCGAAACAAAAACGGCATAATCACATATGCATAAACTAGTACTGTCTTCCTGTTGCACATTAAAAAGTATGTATGTCTCTTATACAAAATAGTATACATGGGTATATAGATATATGTAGATCTATATATGCAAATCTACAGTTGTGCATCAACATATATATATATATATATATATATATATTAAATGTGTTTCACAAAATATGCATTGCGAAGAAGCAAAGAAGATCGCGTTTTCCAACCACCACCGGCCTTAGCTCCTGGGGACTCGGGCCCATGTGCTCCAGATTCGCCGGGGACTGCTCCTGAGCTGTTGTTTAGGGCTTAATTAAAAGGGTACTGCATATAGTACATGCACATATAAGTAGTCAAAAAATAGATAGATAAATAAATAAATAAATATATATATATATATATGAATAAATATAAATATATATATATACATGTATTTTTATGTATTTATTTAAAGGTTTAGGGATTAGGGTTTAGGCTTTCGGGTTTAGTGTTCAGGGTCTAGGGTTCAGGGTTGTGGGATGAGGGCCAGGTGCAGATGTTCACAGGGCGGCGGTTTAGGATCTCGGTCCAGGAAATAAGACAATGCAAGCGGACGAATGGGATGCTTTTAAGGGATCCCAAACTTTTGTAAAAAAAAAAAAACAAGAGGTTCCAAGGGTGGCCTCGTTCTTTTACTTAGGGCTGAGGGTGAGGGACGGAAATGTCGGGGTTCAGGTTTAGGACTAAGGGTACAAGTAGGTCGCACTTTTCTTGGCTGAATAGCCGGGTGTACATGCACGTATGCTTCTGAGCCTATAGGGGCTCCTGTGCAAAAAGGTGCTCGCACAGAAAATCTTGTGCAATTCTCTAAACGATGGTCTTTGAAGGGGTACCTGTTATGATTTCGGCCGTGGTATGGCCGGTACCCCCAAAAAGGGCCATGGTTTAGGACAGGCCCCAATTGAACTTCAATTGCTTAAGCATGGATCTTGGGATTTGTAGCTTTGTGTCCTGGGCGTTTTCCTGCATACAGTTCACGAAGTTTGGCTTCCCCTAGTGCCTGCTCTCGCTGTGGTTCTTTCTCCCTGAAAGTATTTAGCTTTTGATGTGCCTTAAAATCCGGTTTGTTTAGATTCCTAAGCAAGCTTCGAAACACGCAAACAAGAGATCCGGTGATACAAGTAATGGGGTTGGGGTCCATGGCTCAAAAGCAAATGTAAGCCTAAACCCAAAAACCCAAACCCCAAACCCTGACGATAGCTGAAAAGAGGAAGATTCCGCCGGGGGCGACGAGGCACCCTCGGAACTTGCCCAGCCTCGGCCATCACAGACAGCGATCTTTCAAGGGGTTCCGGGTTTAGGGTTTCGGGTAGTTCCCTACAAGCCCCCATACCTTCAAAAACCCTACAGGCTTAGGGTTTATAGGGTTTAGGGATTAGGATCTAGGGGTTTGGGGGGGGGGGGGGGGTGTTAGGGTTGAGGGTCTAAGGCACATAGGTTTGGGTTTGGGGTTTGGGTTGACGGGCGTACCCCCCCCTCCCCTCCCCCCCCAAGAAAGAAAGAGAGAGACCGAGAGGACTTAGGGCTTAGGGCTTAGGGTTTAGGATGCGCGGTTGAAGGGTTTAGTGTTTTGGGCCTTTGGATAACTCAGTAACCGTCACAAAATAGAAACAAACCCGAGGAGCATGGTCAGAACGTCGAGAAAAGAAGCTCTCAACCAACTAAACAAATGACCGTATCGGAAGGCTCTAAATGATACACTCTGAGCTAACCGTAAAAGGCTATACAAAAAAATCATCCGCCTGACCCTAAACCCTAACCAACCTGTCACAAACCTTCAACAACCCTACAATCCCTACAATCTGACCTAAACGGACCTAAACCATCCACAGTTCAACAACCCTATAATTCCTATAATCTGACCTAAACGGCCCTGAGCCATCCATGGATCCGAAATTCTCGCCCGGCTGCTGTCTGCTCGAACCCGCCCGGGGCCCTCGAATCCGGGCACCTGGGTCAAGCTGAAAGGATTTAGGGCTTATAGGGCTAAGTTGGGATGTTCCCCCTTCTACTGACAGTCCTTAAGAATGTTGTTGATAGGGGATCATAGTATCCCCTATAAAAAAAAATCCCTAGTAAGGACTGTTCGCATAAGGGGGAACACCCCCAAGCCTAAGGGCTCAGGCTAATTGGGGTTTCGTCATGGGTCTCGAATGTGGGCATAGGATCATTCGGGGCCGTGTCCGCCTAAGTCCTAAGCCTCAACCATAAACTATGCAGACCCTTGAATGAATGGAAACAGTTCGGGTGTAGCTTATATGAAAGGAACTCCTCAACCCTGGACCCTAAAACCTGAAGAGTCTAGGGCTTAGGGAAGTGTAGGTTTCAAGGCCCTAAGACGGAAGCAAGCTCTTAGAAAAGGACTTCGGGACTGAGGGTACCTTCTCTCCTTCCTATCCAACCCTTTCAGGGGGTAAGGAACCTAACAACATCTTGCCTCCTCAGAACCAGTAAGACTCGGGATCTCAGGACTGCCATTGATTCTGATGTGTGGGACGGAAAAACCATGTACTTGGTAGCCCAGTAACCACATTAGAATAAGGGTATCATGTTTGGGGGTTTGGTGAGGGAACCTTGAATCAACAAAGGACATAAGGGTACCACTGGGCTTCAAGCGTACCTTAATCCCATGAGACGCTGTATGCCTGCCACGCCAAACCTGCTCCGAACCCGAAGCCCCCTCTAAACCCTAAACTCTAAACGCTTTACCCGAAACCCCATAAACCCTAAACCCTACACCCTAAACCCTAAACCCTAAACCCTGAACCCTGAACCCTAAACCCTAAACCGTTAACCCTAAACCCTAAACCCTAAACCCTAAACCCTAAACCCTAAACCCTAAACCCTAAACCCTAAACCCTAAACAAACTCTCGACTGGCCCAGGGCACTGGTATGGTCTCCAGCTTCGGGGACGCCACTGGAGAGCGGATCTCACGGAGCACCTCCCTGTCTCCATCGAGGACCTGCGGCTTGGCTAGGGTTTCTAGGGTTGATCTGGCTTAGGGTTTAGGGTTTAGGGTTTAGGGTTTAGGGTTTCGGGTTTCGGGTTTCGGGGTTGGTAGGGTTTGGGGTTGATAGGGTTGAGGGTCGAGAGGGTAAGGGCTGATGGGGGTTAGGGTTGATGGGGTTTAGGGTTGCCGGCGAGTTCGTTTAGGGTTTAGGGTTTAGGGTTTAGGGTTTAGGGTTTCAAGTTAAGGGTTAGGATTTAGGGTTTGGGGTTTAGGGTTTCGGGTTAGGGTTTAGGGCTTAGGGCTTAGGGTTTAGGGTTTAGGGAGAAAGCCTTGTTCAGCCTCACGATCTGGTCGTCGTTGCCCTCCTGACGCGGTGGGGACGACGGGTTTGGGATTCAAATCTGACAACAACCCTAAACCCTAAACCCTAAACCCTAAACCCGATACCCTAATCCCTAAACCCTTAACCCAAAGCCTGAAAGAACTGAACCCCTAGACCCCAAAGGGCTTAGGGTGAGGGCTTGCAAGGTTTCCATGTATGGGGCTCAGGGTTGAGGTTTGCGGGCCTAGGAGTCCTAGACTGTAAGCCCTAAAGCCTGAACCCCTAAACCCCTAAACCCTGAATCCTGCACCCCACCTAAACCCTAAACCCTAAACCCTAAACCCTGAACCCTAAACCCTAAACCCTAAACCCTAAACCCTAAACCCTAAAAAGGGTTTAGGAATCCTCAAGCCATGGCCCTGGCCTCTCTTCTTGGGGAGCTGCACTCCACCGAGCGGGAGCGGGGAGACGCGATACCTTCACTGTTGAAGGCTTAGGCTCTTAGGGTTTAGGGTTTAGGGTTTAGGGTTTAGGGTTTAGGGTTTAGGGCTTAGGCTTTGTAGGGTTCAGGGTTTAGAGATTAAGGGTTTTAGGGTGTTACGGTTCAGGGATTGGCTTTAGGGTTTAGGGCGACTCTTGGAGAGACAGGGTCGATAGTGACCCCAAAGAGTTCGATATGCTGTACCGAACTCCTATGGCGGCGAAGAGTGGAATCTAACGGCAGGACCCTTGTGCATAGGTTCCGGCTTCTGTGGCAGCTGCCAAGCAGGGATGCATACTCATACCCCTAAACCCTAAACCCTAAACCCTAAACCCTAAACCCTAAACCCTAAACCCTAAACCCTAAACCCTAAACCCTAAACCCTAAACCCTAAGCAAAGTTTGTGCCCTAAAAGTTGCCCTTGCATTATCCTCCTCACTTCGGCCTCTAGATTCTCCAGATATTCCCCTAGACACTAAACTACGACTTGCATAAGAACCCCCCCCCCCCCCCCCCCCAAAAAAAAAAAAAAAAAACATAGAAATATTCTTCCTTAGAAGGGTAATATAGGGTCTCTTGTCGTTTTTATTATGATTATTATTGATTTTTTGGGGGTTCTTAAGCGAACAGTAGTAAACAATCGGCACAAAAGACCCCAAACCCCTCCAGCATACCCGAAACCCTGAACCCTAACAAGTGCCGGGTTGAGATTCCCAATCCATACCACGGCTCCACTTCAGGTGAGTTTGGGTGCAAATCGTAGGGCTTAGAGCTTAGGGTTTGGGGGGCTTGGGCTTCGGAGATTGAACCCCGAAACCCCTGAGCTACTTTGGGCGTACAAGGTGCAAGGAGATGTGAAGTCGGAGGCTATCTCAAGCTTTGTGGCAGGAACCGTCTGTCCAAACAGCAAGCCCGAAGCGCTACACATCCGTGCTCTTTCAGGTGCACAGCCACTGCCCCTCTATGTAAGCCACATCGGCAAGCCCTGCAGGCCCGGAACCCGATGCCCTGAACCCCCAAACCCTCAACCCCAAAACCCAAAAACCCTAAAACCCTAAAACCCACAAACCCAAAACCCTCAACTCCAAATCCCCAAAAACCCTAAAACCCACAAACCCAAAACCCTCAACCCTAAATCCCAAAAAACCCTAAACCCCACAAAAACAAAAAAACCCTAAACAACCCGAAACCCCATAAGTCATCCAACCTCAGGGTCCACAAGGCCACCCCTCAAACCCTAAACCCTAAACCCTGAACCCTGAACCCTAAACCCTAAACCCTAAACCCTAAACCCCAAGAGCCTAAGCCTTCCCTAAACCCTAAACCCTCCCCTCCGTTGGACCGCGTGGCTCTGTCGGGTCCGGGCCGGCAGTTCGTCCAACTCCTCTCACAGGTTTAGGGTTTAGGGTTTAGGGTTTAGGGTTTAGGGTTTAGGGTTTCGGGTTGTCCCCTGCTACGTAGCCGTCCATGGGTTGTACCTGGGGTTGTAAGGGTTTAGGGTTTAGGGCTGTCATGTGAGGCAACCGTACACTTGGGGTTACTTGGCGCCCTACTTGTAACTACCCATGAACCATCTAAGTAGGGGTGTCCGATCATTAAGGGTATGCTTTTGGGGAATCGCTTTGAAAGGGGGTGATATCATGTACGGGTAGGGGATCATATGACATTTAGGGTAAGGATACCCCTATCTTGGGAAGTGCTCAAGTAGGCATACCCTTAGTACCGGAAGTCTCATCGAATCCCCTTGATGTTGCACCAGCTTAGTCTTCCTACCCTCCATAACCACAAGCTTTGCAAAACTGTGCTGCGAACTCAACTTATGTTTGGGTTACCCGCTATAATCAATTTAGGGTTTGTGTGTTTAGGGTTCGGGGCTTAAGCAGTCTGAGGTTCCCTTCAAAGAAGCTTCAGCCTGAAGATCCTCCATGGCCTTCGGACTGCGCGATGCCTTCTCAAGGCTCTGTTGAAGACCGGCACATCTACAGCTTTTGCGCTTTTTTCTACCCTAAACCCTAAACCCTAGACCCTGAGCCCTGAACCCTAAACCCTAAACCCTGAACCCTGAACCCTAAACCCTAAACCCTACAACCTAAACCCCAAACCCCAAACCCCAAACCCTAACCCCCCCCACCACCCTGCCCGGGTCCTGCGGCTCCTCTGGGTCATCGAAGGTGATAAAGGTATTCCTGGGTTTGGGGTTTAGGGTTTAGGGTTTGGGGTTTAGGGTTTGGGGTTTAGGGTTTGAGGTTTAGGGTTTGGGGTTTAAGGTTTAGGGTTTGGAGTTTGGGGTTTAGGGAAGGTATTCCTGAATTGGGGTTTGGGCTTGAGGGCTTTTTCAAGGGCGCAAGGAAGGGCCGAGGGGCTTACGGATTTAGGGCTCCTAAACTTCCTAAACTTCCTAAACCCTAAACCCTAAACCCTAAATAAACCCTTGCCCCTAAACTGGCGATTTCGGATCTCTTGGGTCGGACCGGGCATCTCAAGGAGCACTTACTTGGAGCTTCCATAAGGCTTCAGGGAGGGTGCTTCTCACCCCAAGTATAGCTGTGCCTTATAAGCCCCCTAAGTTTTCTAAGTAGGATATAAGTACATTTATACTTGGTGGTTATAAGTACCCACTCCAAGTGGGGTCCCGGGAGTCACTGGCCTACAGAGTTTTTTGCAGCCAGGATGTGCTGTGCCTGCGAAGTTGCACCGCCGCATTGTGGGGGCTGGAGGGCCCCCCCCCCATTACTCCCCACCCTCACGCCCCTCACTCCCGCATTGAGCACTCTTTAAAACCGGCAACCAGAACGTCCGCTTCACACAACTTCATATAGTTCCCAGAACGACCACTTTACAACCACGCCAGCATGTCAAACATGACAGCTTATCATTAGCCACGTTCCACAACTTGCTGTTCACACTACAAAGTCTTCCTTCATGCAGATCCGAAACGTCGCTCGGCTGCTAAAGTGTGCGTTTTTCAGTTCAGCAGCATACAAGACGGACATATCATGTTAGCAAGAGTCTGCTTTGAAAGTTGTTGGCGCTCTTCGCCGGGTTTGCATCCTGTTTCGCTTGGTTTTCATTTTCTCAGCTTATTTGTCTCTGGTGTGTTCATTATCATTTGTGTGTTTTGCTGGGTTGGCTTTTGAGGTGCTTGCGCTTCTCTAGATGTCGCCGCATGTTTGTGGTCTGTTACATGGGGGGGGGGGTGTTTCCTCAGCATTCCTTCCGTGAGACGCTGCAAACATGGGGGGTCATCTCTCCACGGTGTACATTGTCTCCCAGAGGGTCCATTTGTACTACTATTATGGAATTAGGTATCCCAAAGCCTATTTAGAAGGGTTTTTGGGTACCTAATGCCATAATAGTACTACAAATGGACCCTCTGGGTCTTGTATCTGAAACTAGCAGCAGCATGATCAGTATAACTAACGAAACATGTGGCTTGCAAAGTGGACGTTCTACCACTAAAAAACCATGTTCCTCGTTGCAAAGTAAGGGCTCTGGTTGCAGAGGGGCCATTCTGGTTGTAAAGCGTCTCAATCTACCCGACCCACCCCCTTCACCCCCCACCCCACCCCCTCACCTCGCTGATTCTGGCAACCTTCAACGCCACCAGCATGTACCTAGCCAACAATCCTAGCCTGAACCCTCAACTTACCGGGCTCTGAGTAGGGAAACAAAAAAAACTCGGCGCCCTGATGCACCCAAATTCCATACTAAGTAAGCACTAGCAAGTAAACTCTAGGTCAGAGCCGAGCCGCTTTACAGATACCCGCATCCTCCCGTCCATCGAGGGACTCTGAGGACAAGAGTGGCCGGACAAAACTATCTAACAAGCAAGCGGATGCTGCTACTGTCTGCTGAGATCCATGCGTATTTGTTGGCTGACAGGAAAAAAAGCGGACAACTGCTGACGATGACATGCTCAAGTCCTTCGTGAGGGGGTCGCAAGCCCTTTGAAGACAGTGATGCGCAAACACTTCTTGTGCAGCTCGAAATCTCCTAGCCGTAAACCATCAACACGCTGGGGCCACACAGACTTGAGCCTCGTCCCCGCATCGGCGCACGATGGGAAGGACAACTTTAACCCTAAACCCTAAACCCAAGAGGCTTGGGGCCCCGACGCTCAAGGTCTAGGGCTTAGGGTTTGGTGCTCAGGGTTTAGAGCCTTTAAGTTTCAGAATGATGGTCTCTTTTTTGCATCCCCATTAGAATGCTGCACCTAATATTTAGGGCACCCCGAAAAGGGATCACAAATTTGACAACCACCCATACAAACTGGCACTGAGATCTGAGGACCTTAAGGTGGCTTCGGGCTCAAGGCTTGAGGGGGTTGTTTGCCAGAGGGATATTGTTAACCCTAAACCCTAAACCCTAAACCCTAAACCCTAAACCTTGGGATTGAAACCAGTATAGGGTTGAACTGTTGGGTTCCAACGGGCTCACCCTAAATTCTAAACATCGTTTGGGATTTAGGGTTTGCGGGCGTAGGGTACAGGATGAGGTTGCAACACAGCCCTGCATACCCTAAAACCCTCGACCCGCCAACTCCCTGTCCAACCCCTAAAATAGCCCTAAAAGCCCGCCCCCTATCCCACCTAAGCCAGAGGCCTCAAACCCTACATGCTTGAGGTCACGACTCTACGCGCGGCAGCGTCTTCAGAGTCGGATCCTCTCAGGGCACTCTCCGGACCGAAACACTTCCGCTGCGTTTTCAATGTTGAGGGCTTCGGTTTGGGGGTTTAGGAGGCCGGAGTTCGGGGGTTGTAGGGATACAGGGGTTCAGGGTACGTACCCTGAACCCTGAACCCTCTTGTCGGGTTCAGGGGTGTGTTTTCGGGCTTGAGGATCGTGGCTGGGGTGTTGAGCTTAGTCTCAACTGGGCCCTGAGTGCAGGACATTTAGGATTCGCGCAGTCTGTCGGGTTTAGGGTTTAGATTCTGAAGTAGTACGGTACAGGATGCCATAGGACCCTCCCCCCCCCCCTCCAAGAAAAAGAACTCAAACGAAATGCTTTGGATCCTCCGCGATGAAGAAGTAGGTTGCACACTCCATGTGCCTTACGATACTCCAAGGAGGCAACCATCAGGGAGGATTTATTCGACTCTGAACCCTAAACCCTAAACCCTAAACCCCAAACCCCTAACCCCTAAACCCTAAACCCTAAACCCTAAACCCTAAACCCTAAACCCTAAACCCTAAACCCTAAACCCTAAACCCTAAGGAAGGCCTGAATGCTACCTTCGAGCATGGGCTGCCAGTCACATACTTGAGAGGCTCACAGGGCACCCTTGTAAGGGACCTTAAGGGTTCTTTAGGGGTGATGCAGGGGCTACCTAGGTATATGGTGCATAAATAAATAAATAAATAAATATATATATATATATATATATGGGGTTATATAGGGCAATGAGATTGAGGGTCCCTTCTAGGGGTCCCTCCTTATACCCCTTAAGAGACGTTCTTTGACGTCTGTATTCGTGATTTCCAGTAGGAATTTGCAGCATGTTCCTTTGCTCAGCAGCTTCCGACCGATGACTCACAGGACCTCCTGTCACCGAAGCCCCGAAAACCTCGCATTGGGGTTTAGGGCTTGGGGTGTTGGGTCTAGTGTTTCGGGTTACACAAGATCTCGTCACCCTAAGGATGCAAGGCCTACGGCCTTCGATTTTCACGGGGTTCGCGGTCCGAGGTCGAGTTCGTCACCCTAAACCCTAAACCCTAAACCCTAAACCCTAAACCCTAAACCCTAAACCCTAACCCCGAAACCCGAACCCTAAACCCTAAACCCTAAACCCTAAACCTGAAGCCAGGCCGCCGAAAATCACCATTCTCCATCTGGACTTGGACCTGCACGGTCTGCCTGGGGCGGCCGCATGCAAGGTCGGTTCTCTATCTAGGGTTTAGGGTTTATAGGGTTTTGGGCAACCTATTCTGGCACTATGGGCCTCCACACCCAGGGTTTAGGGTTTAGGGTTTAGGGTTTAGGGTTTAGGGTTTAGGGACGGCCCCGAAACCCCACACCCTAAACCCCAAAGCCCTCAACTCTGAGGCCCTGAATCCTAAAAAAACCCAAGCGCCTAAACCCTAAGCCCCAAAAACCCTGAACCCTAAACCCCAAGCCCCCACCGTAAACCCTAAAACCCTAAACCCTAAAGCCCCTAAAAAGTAACACGCCGACCAAAACTCGGAGGTCGAACCTCATTTAGGGACCCGCGCCTTCGGTACCGGCCACGGTGCACTCCCTCCAAGAGGTCCATTGCCTGCACTTCCAGGCATAGGGTTTAGGGTTTAGGGTTTGGGGTTTAGGGTTTAGGGCTTAGGGCTTAGGGTTTAGGGATCGGGACCTTGAAGAGGGGTTAAGGATGTTGGCTTGGGCAGCCTGGAGCGTGTCATCGTCGATCATGTAGACCTGCGCCGGGGTTGTTCGGGCTTCAGGGGCTGACCCTGAACTATAAATTAGGGTACAAGGAGGGGCCCCCTTACTATGCTAGCTGTAGTTAAGGGGCTTATAACCTAATTTAGGATCCTTATAACCCAATTTAGGGATCTTACAACTCTGCTTATAACTAGGGGGGCCCCTCGTTGTATGTACATGGTCCCTTAGGCTAGGCCCCCAAAGGGGGACCCCTTATATACCCCTTACAAACCCTATAAAAACCGAGGGCCCATACGTCAGAACCCTGTAAAGGGTTTAGGGTTTAGGGTTTAGGGTTTAGGGTTTAGGGTTTAGGGTTTAGGGTTTAGGGTTTAGGGATCTTCCCTTAGAAGGTCCAAAGCCCCCCTTTAGGCTGTCGAGTCGAGAGAGTTCGGCATGCATAGGTCTGGAGAAGTCCGCGACTAGGGTTTAGGGTTTAGGGGTTTAGGGGTTTAGGGGTTTAGGGCTTTAGGGCTTTAGGGGTTTAGGGGTTTAGGGGTTTAGGGGTTTAGGGGTTTAGGGGTTTAGGGGTTTAGGGTTCAGGGTTTAGGGTTCTGGAAGCTCAACCATTGCCTCGCCTCACCTTTGACGCGAGTGCCGTTGCCAGCCTGCGCCACGAGGAGTAAACACGAACCCTAGACCATCAACCTTACACCCCATAAGCCCTATAACTCTATGAAACTTCTAAACCCAAAGCCATAAAGCCCCTAAACCCTAAACACCCAAAGCCTCACTCCACTAAGTGCGATCCCCCCAAAACTCCTTACTACTTTGTGGCATCTTGGGGAGACCCCTTTGTAGGGAATGGCCAAAAAAAGAAACCTTGCATATGGCATGGCCTATTAGCCCCCAGACCCTCTAAGCCCCAAAATCAGAGTTTTGAAGCTCGGGCTTAAGCCTGTTTCAGGTATAGCGTTTCAGGTTAGGGTTTTGCAGTTTTGGGGTTCAGGGCAGGTTTGTTCTGTTCAACATCAGGACCATTTGGACAGAGGGGACAGACCAACAGAAGGTACCCATGACCCCTATAAACTCTTAACCCTATATAGACCCTATTTCCTGAACCGAAAGCTCCTATACCTAGACCGTCTTCCCTGACACCATTCCCTGAACCCGAACCGTTTAGCCTAAACAACTCTGATCCCTAAACCCTAAACCTTAAACCCTAAAAAAACCCTAAACCCTAAACCCTAAATCCCTAAACCCTAAACCCTATAAACCCTAAACCCAACTCCCAAGAACGGCGGGTCCCTGCACCTCGTCCAGGAGTTGGGGGGCTCCGGAGCTGTTTGTGGCTGCATTGGGCGGGCGTACCTCGGGTGTCAAGCTCAGGTCAGGGTGTGTTTTAGAGGTTCGGGGGCTTGGGGTTCAGGGTTCAGGGTCCAGGGTTAGGGTTTAGGTTGGGATGTTCGCCCTTGTACTAACAGTCCTTAATTGGGATTATAGTGACTTAGTGGGGGGGGGGGGGTATAAGGGGGAACATCCCAAGGTTAAGGGGTTTGGGGTTCAGGGTTTGGTTGAAGCTTCAGGCCATTCAGGCTCTATGCGAGCTTCCCCTATAGCGACCCAAACATAGTGGCGGGAGTGCAAGTCCTGGACTTGTGGCTTAAAGTGTGGAATATCGGTTTATGGGTTCCGGGCTTATGGGCTTCAGGGTTTCGGGTCTCTGGAGTTTGGAGTAGGGCTTCAGGGACGACGCCTATACCGCGGTTGCCCAGTTCCAGTTCACACTCGCAACCCTCCCTATAACAGCCAGATAGGTTGAACCTTGCACCGTCAATCCCCTTTTATTGGGTCTAAACTCTAAACATGGAGATTCACCACACTTCTGGGTTTCACGGATTATGTCTTTTGTAGTACAGGAGCCCACAACCTTCAACCCTACACCCTACTCACCTGACTGTAGGTCTGGGGTTCTTCATTGACAGATGGGCTTTTCATCCTTGGAAAGATCTTCCGCTTGAACCCCAGATGGAAAAAAGTCCAAAGAGCCTACTGCGTTAAGGCCCTAAACCCTACACCCTAAACCCTAAACCCTGAACCCTGAACCCTGAACCCTAAACCCTAAACCCTAAACCCTAAAACCTCACGTCTCAACAAGATCAAGGCCGCGACCACCATTGGGAAGCGCTCCAGTGTCTGGCCATCGGCGACATAGGCCGCCTCCATGCTTGGAGTAAGCCCTGAACCCTAAACCCTAAACCCTAAACCCTAAACCCTGTAAGTTTTAGGGATGTTTAGATTGTTCAGGGTTTAGGCTATGGGGGCTTAGGGAAACTGCTTCGAACCTCCCACGAGCTTCATCAGGTCAGAGGTTGCACATTGCTGGTTGCCTTGTTACTTCAAGGCTAGGGGGAACACCCATAGACTGCTCTTTGCTTAAAGAATAACAAATGATAATCCCTATAGTACCCTTATAAGGAATAATATTTATTCCCCACCCTCGGTGTGGGGTTGTTAGATTTTAAACTCAACTCTTCTCCTCGCCCGGTCTACTCCTCGCTCATCCCTGGAGTGCACAACCCAAAGTGTCCCTGGAGTGCCCAACTCTAGAGTGTCCCTGGAGTGCCCAACCCCAGAGTCTCTCTGGAGTGCCCAACCCCACAGAGTCTCCCTGGAGTGCCCAACCCCCAGAGTTTGCCTGGAGTGCCCAACCCCAGCGTTCCTGCAGTGCCCAACACCAAAGTCCCAGAGTCTCCCCGGGGTGCCCAGCCCCGTGTCCCTGGAGTGCCCAAGCCCAGAGTCTCTCTACCAAGAGCGGGTGGGGATGTTCGAAGTCAAACAATTTTTGGGGGGCTCTTAAGCAAGCAGTGGTAGAGTCATGGCAATTTAAACCACGGAACTGAAAGCTTGTCTGCGTCTGGTTTCTTGGGTCCTTTCTTTGTGACCTGAACTGTGTGGTGTTGGGGCCAAACTCCGTCACTTGGTGGTTGCTGGCTGTCAACAAGCCTGACCCATACCAGCCCCACGAGGGGCCAGGCGGGCCAAGCACAAGCAGCTACCGGTACATCCACAATGTCGTCATCGAGCATGTTGTATCGCACAAGAGCTTCAGCCGGCGGAGGTTCTTCGCTGACTCATGGGACTAGAGATGATGACCCAAATCATGCGACAAAAAACCCAGCTTAAGAGCTGGCTAGGCCGTGCGTTGAAGCAACTCGGCCCAACCAGGTTTCTGCCGCTCGAAAAGAGTATATGCAATGAAGTTGTCAAGTCCAGGAAGCGGTGATCATGAACTAACTCGCTCCTTGTTGCAGCCAAGACCCAGATGTCCTAGCTAAGTTTTCTTAGCGCCCGCACACGTGTGCGGATGGTCTTTGCCAGTCCTTCCCAGTGCACTTGAGGGGATCCCTTTTGAAGTGAATGCTTGCATTTTAGGGCATGGGAAAAGGCTTTCGGGCTTAGGTGTCACGACTCGCCACAAGCACCCACAGCCCCGCAGCCCCTAAAGCCTATATGCCCCAAAAACCTGAACCTGAAGCCCCAAAACCTGTCACCCCCTAAACCCTAAGCCAACATCAGCCTTCTAAACTCAGCTAATTAAACCCCCTAAGCCGCCTAAAGCCCCACAACCTTCAGTAGCAGACAGAAAAGCAGAGGTGAGTCGGTGGAGGCCTTCGTGTTGGACTCCGCAACGCCCAAATACCTGAACGGTTTTTGGTTTATAGGGTTTAGGGTACCCTACCTTGGTACTCCAGCAACCAAGAAAGATACCCCTTGTAGGTTTCAGGCACTCTTGTAAACGGAGCCCGAAGACCACAAAGGGCAAAAGGGCACCCACTGGTGCCGAGACTTAGGCTCTGAGGACTCTTTGAGCTTGTAATTGTAGGCAAGAGCACGTCGCCTGAGGGCAAAACTCAAGAAGCCGGTCAAAGCCCTACACCCTGAGGCCTCAGCCCGAAACACTGCAAACCGTGATCCTGCCAGCCTGGAGTAGTTCGCAAAACCGCGCTTCAAGGTTCCGTAGACGAAGAGCGCCTCGGTCAGACGTTTAGGTCCTAGCGTTTGAGGCTTGAGGGGCTTGGGGGCTTGAGGGCCTTGAGGGGTTGACAAGTCTTAAGAGGTGTAGGGTTGCGGGATTGAGGGTTTTTAGGCGATAACCCTAGAATTCTAAACCCCTAGGCCCAGAACCCATACCCTGCCGAGGATGGGCCCTCTCTTCCTTTCCTTCCTGTGACCCTCCAGAGGGAGTCGCCCCCAGGAGCGTGCTCCAGCATCTCTCTCTCTCTCTCTCTCTCGCTCTCTCTCTCTCTCTCTCTCTCTCTCTCACTCACTTACTCACCCTCCCTCCCTCCCTCCCTCCTGCAGTCCTGAGCTTGAGTTTAGGGTTCGGCGTTTATATGGGAAGAAGGCCGGTCTCATCAAGTTGCAACTTGGGCTCTTCGACTCACGGCTTAGGTTCTCATGAGACCTTCCTGCCCTTTATTCCCGAGTTACGTGAGAACAAACAACCCCTACATAGTTGAAGGTACGAAGTGAAGTGAAGGGTGAAGGTGCTGAGCAACAAGGAAGGCTCCAAACATCAAAAGGGCTTTCGGTCTTAGGAGACCCGAAGCTGTCGCCAAGTGGCGATGTCAGTGTTCATGGCCGATTCGACACACATGATGTCAAGAAGGTGCCACCTGCAAACCAACCCGATTGCTTCTGTAGATGGCTATAGGGCCCAAGGTCATTTGGGGGGTTCCAAATACTTATTTGATCGATATTCTTGTTCCGATGAGCGACAAAAAAACACCCCTTGCGCCCGCCCATGCGCGCACTTGCGCACTTCTTGCGCGCACGAGTTTTTGCATAACATCTTAAGATGGCTTTGTATTTGTATAGATACAGTAAATATGCCCCCTGTGCGCACTTGCGCCCGCGCTTGCGCGTTCTTGCGCGTGCACCATGCTTGGAAGGCTTTTTCAAGAGTGGTCTTATGAATAAATCGCCTCTGTAGTACTACGTCAAGAGCAGGGGGTTTAGAACAACAATCTTATAGGCTTTCGGCAGTGGTTCGGGCGTGTTTCAGAAACGTAGCGAGATGGAGGCTCCAATTCTCAAGCCGTCCCCAAACAAGCTAGGAGCTACAAGAACTACCCTTTAGAACCCTAAACCCTAAGCCCTAAGCCCTAAGCCCTAAACCCTAAACCCTAAACCCTAAACCTCACAGGAGAAGCAAAAGGGCACTATTCGGTGTCCGAGGCTGTGTCCAAACAAAGCTCTTGAACTCCGAGAGCCCTCCAACCCCCAAGTCTCCCCGAACCCACGAAACCCTGAAGGAGGGTTTAGGGTTTAGGGTTTAGGGCTTAGGGTTTAGGGTTTGGGGTTTGGGGTTAGGGTTTCGGGTGGTGGGTTTCGAGCTCAAGGTTCAACACCCCTTCCCTGCGCCTGCGGTTCTGGCTAAAGGTCGGGTGCTTGCGGGGAAAAATGCCTCACGCGGCCCGCCAGACTTGCAATGTAGCCCGCTTGAGCCCAAAAGCCGTTTTGGATAAGCTGGGTCTGTCGGGGTTAGGGTTTAGGCTGCACAGTCTACGGTTTGGGGCTGACAGGGTCTATGATAGGGCTCAGCTTCGGCGTCAGCAGAAGTAAACCTAGGTAAGTCTCAACCCTAAACCCCAAGATTTTGTTCGCTGACTTCCCGATCCCAAACCCCTAACCCCTAACCCCTAAACCCTAAACCCTAAATCCTATGAGACTGTGGAACAAGGGGAACTATACTAAGCAGCCCTAGAGGATCCTCTTGAAGTTCAAGCCCCTTCTTCTTCCTCAACCTTAGAGTTCAGGGTTTCGGCATTACGCTCAGTTTGCCATTGTGTCCGGTGTGCGGTTTAGGGTTTAGGGTTTAGAGGTGAGGGGTTTGGTGTCTAGGTTCCACTCAGGTTTAGCAATTTAGGGTTTCGTGGGGGCATATGATACCCCGCCCCCCGCACCCAGCACCAATGCTACTGCACGATTTCGGCTCCTTCTGTTTCCTTGGCAGGGCCTGCAGGAACGGCCAGGCGCTCCTCTGCAGCATGTCAAGCATGTGCCGCGCCAAGTGCGGCTGTCCTCCCACCTCCGCGCACAGGAGAGCGGCAGTGTCCGAAAGCGCACGAGACCTCACCCCGAACGCCTAAACCTCTGAAACCCTGATCCCAAAAACTTTTACATAGAAACCAGCCCTAAACCCTATACCCTAAAAAACCCTCTATCCCAAACCCTAAGCCCGAAACGCTAAACCGGTTGGAGAAGTCGGGAGTCCACTCGGGTTCAAGTGCCTTGGGACTTGCTGTTGCTGGTTTCCCCTGCGGTTTTCTCTTTTTTTGTGGGGTGGCTTTACAGCGTTTGCAGGGTTGCTAGGGATTATGCGCTTTGAAGGGTTTGTATAGGGGTTTGGTTTACTTAGCGGCTTAAGTTGAGGGGTTGCCGCCGACTGCCTTCCTCCTGGCGCTGGAAGAGCACAGGACGGAGTAGGGACCCATCCCCCTGAACCCTAAACCCTGAACCCTGAACCCTAAACCCTAAACCCTAAACCCTAAACCCTAAGCCCTAAACCCTAAACCCTAAAGAGCTGGCACCACCAGTTTTCGAAGGCAGCAGGGCTGACGCCATACCTTCTTAACGGGAGATTGGGGTGTTGGAGTGAGGGCCAGACTGACAGAGAATCCGATTGCCCCTTGAAAGGGCAGACAGAGCTGAAGCCCACTCCAAGTTCGAGGATTAAGCTTACTTGTCCAGTATCCTTGGGAAACTGAAGGTTAAACCTTTCGGATTCTCCCAAAAAGGTTAAGGCTTACCTACTCTACTTCTAAGTAGGATTTTAAGGGGAATAAAATCCCCCAAAAAGGCTGAAGGTTGCCTACTCTACTACATCCCTCTTGCCTGACTTCTTTTTGGCCGACAGGCGGACAGATCGCTCACAAGCAGTGATGGCCGCGCTGAACGCAATCTCACTGCCTCCAAGCCGGGCTACTAGCGCGTCGGCAAGCAGCTGCGTTGCCATCTTCCACCGACCACCTGGTTTAGGGTTTAGGGGTTTAGGGTCTTGGGGGCTTGGAACTTAGGGATCAGAGTTCAAGATTTCAAGGTTGAGCGGTGGTCGCGTGACCTAAATCGTCTGGTGATGGACGTCTGTGACATCTATAGACCCTAACCTTATACAGACTTAGACCCTGAACTCTAGCCTTTCTCGCAGGCGCTGATGGCAGCGTTGAAGCTGACGGCACTGGGCCGAGCAGTAGCCTCGACCATCCCTGCCATGATTTGCAGCGACTGCTGCCATTGACCACCTCAGATATCGACCGCACCGGCTTTGAAGGGTTTAGGGTCTGGGGTTGAAGGAGAATGAAGGAGATCCCTGGAAACGCTTCCTTCGTTGACCATATACAGTGGTAAGTGCACGATCTCCAGGCGAACTGACGAACATACTCCTCCAAAAGGTTGCTGAGCCACTCTTCTCACATGCACTGATGCTTGCGTTGAAGCTGATCCTTGGCTGAGTCTTTAGGATGGTTGATTCGGGTTTCGTTTGGGTTCAGGCGATCCGGCAGGCGACCACATAGGGCCGAGGCTCTGGCTTCATGATTTTTTCTCTATATAACCCGTGAGCCCTAAACCATTCTAGGACCATGGGCCATGAAGGTATTTGCCTGGAGGGGGGGGGAAAGGGACCCCTAAACCCAAACAAGTGTTAGGATTTGGTTGAAACAGCAGCCGAAGGAAACCTCACACTCAAAGGACCCATGGAAAATGGGCACCTGCGCTTTCTCCCTTGATCCTAAGCCCCAACGCCCGCCACAGGCTGGGGCGTCTGATTGGACGAGCATCTCATCCCGCAGGAGCTTCTCAACCGGCATACTTGTCAGAAGGTGGGCCGACAACTGCCACTGGTCACCTCGATGGTTCATAGCGGTGAGGGTTTATCCCCCTAAGCCCTAAGCCCTAAACCCTAAACTCTAAACCCTAAATCGCAGACTATGGGCCTGGGTTGGGGATATGGCGGCGGTGATAGACACTCACTTATATAGACGAATACGAAAAATAGAAAAGTTCCCGAGCCCGAAAACAAACTACCCAAAGCCCAGAATACCTGAAACCAACACACGCTCAACTTTAAGTACCCTCAACCCTAAATCCCCTCCTAACCCTCAACCCTAAATCCTGAACCCTAAATCCTAAACGCTAAACCCCCTTAACCACAGGCCTGTCTTTTCACATGCGCTGATGGCGGCACTGAAAGCGATGGCACTGGCCGCCACGGCCACCAAGGCCACCCCAGCCAGGAGTGACATGGCCCTGTGCCACTGGGCTAGCTTCCTTGGTTGGCAATTTTGGTAGGGTTTAGGGTTAGGGCTTAGGGCTTAGGGCTTAGGGCTTAGGGCTTAGGGCCTAAGGGTTTAGGGTTAAGGGTTTAGGGTTTGGGGTTTAGGGTTTGGGGTTGAGGGTTTGGGGTTCAGGGTCTATCTGACAAACGTAGTTTAACTAGATGCCCACTTGATCCCCGATAAGGGGAGATGCAGTTCACAATGCCAAGGTCCTCTACTATTTGCTTAAAGAACCCCAATAGAATAAAAAAAAAAACAGTCCCTATATTACCCCTTAATAAGGAAGAATCGTTTTTGGATTTTTTGGGGTTTCTTAAGCAACTAGTAGTCCTGAGCGAGTTTCTCACAGGCATCGATGCAAGAACCGTAGCTGACACTGCTGGGTTCCACAGAAGATGCAGGCCTTAGTTGTGCAGTATCCTAGGCAAACAACTAAAGGTTAACCTTTTTGGAGTCTAAGGGGCTATCAACCCCCCCCCCCCCACCCCCACCCCCCCCCCCCCCCACCCCCACCCCCCCACCCCCCCCCCCCCCCCCCCCACCCCCCCCCCCCCCCCCCCACGCCCCCCACCGCCCCCACCCCCCCACCCACCCCCCCCCCCCTTTGACCCCTCCGCCCTTCCTTGCGCTTTCCTCCTTTCCTGTCCACCGGCTGCGAGGCGGCGCGCGCAAGCGTTTACAATTTACCGCCCCCCCCCCCCCCCAAAAAAAAAGTTAAAGATTGCAAACTCGACTACTAAGAGGCATTCTGGCCAGAAGCTCGTAAGAGTTCTGCCACTCCCCAGCTCCTTCACCAGCACTGATGGCGGCAGTGAAACTGATGACGCCTGGCTGTGTTGAAGAGGGGGGCAGTGCTTCTAGCAGGCTTGCTGCCAATTGCCAGCGCTGGCGCCTGAAGGCACCCATGGCCGAACTCGCAAGCGATTCATTGGGCACTGCTTCGGAGAGCCCGAGCGCCAACTGCCACTGCCCACTTTGACCGCACACCCGGATGGCCGCGCTAAGGCTGCTTTGTTTGGGCTGCACATGTCTCAGATGCATTGCAGCCAGGAGTTCCACCGCCCCAGCCCAACGACAGGCATGCTCACAAGCCCGGACAGCTGCATCGAAACTTATGTTGCCAGGCTCCACCTCCGCTCCAGCCATGCTCATGAAGAGCAGGAAGGCTTGCTGCCATTGTTCATTTTGCCCGCATGCCCTCATCATCCTGCCGAAGCTGGCCTCATTTACTTTCACTCGTCTTCCGAGACTCTCGGCCAACAGATTCAGTACCCTCGTCCACTTACTGGCGTTTGCATAAGCACTGATGGCTGCATTCATAGCGACATCGGTTTGAGTGACTCTACAGCCCTGCATCACTTGCATGAGATCGAGAGCCGTGTGCCAGTGGCCACACTTTGCACATGCACTCATTGCGGCACTGAAGCTGATTTCATCCGGTGTTGCATTTGCCTCGAGCATCTCTGCCAGCAAGTGTATGGCTGCCTGCCACTGGCCACTCCTTCTGAATGTGCTGATGGCCCTGCTCAGGGCAATCTCGTTCAGCAACACACTCGCATCCTTCATGTCGCGTAGCAGTGACAACACAACCGGCCACTGCTTGTCGCCTTCACATGCAGAAATAGCAGAGCAACAGCTTATTACGTTGACCTTCAAGGCATTTCTCTCCATCCACGTCAGTAGGTCGATGGCCACCTGCCACTCCCCGGGTTTCTCACAACAAGCGATGGCCGCATTCAAGCAGATGGTGTTTTGCTCCACAGCAGCTGTTGCCATGCTGACCAGCAGCTGAAGTGCTCGCTGCCACTCTCCATCTACGGCTAAAGAGCTTATTGCGGAAGAAAAGCTGATCTCATTAGGTGCCACAGTTCCGTTCACAAGGCTGGAGAGCAACTCCATCGAAGCTCGCCATTGGCCAGCCGACGCACACGTGCTGATCGCCGCGCTGAAGCAAACCACATCTACTCGGGCACTGGCTGCAGGCATGCTTGCCAACAAGTGAAGTGCCGCCTGCCAGCGCCCTCCCCTGTCGCAGGCGCTGATGCCTGCGCTGAAGCAGATAGGGTCAGGCTTCAGATTCATCTCCAACCTTAGTTGCCCAGTAACCTGGGGGAATTAACGGTTGACCTTTGGGATTACAAGGGGATTCTACCACCCCCCAAAAAGGTGAAAGGGTTCCCGACTCTACTACTAGGCAACAGCACACCAAAGAGTCCCAGGGCCTGCTGCCACTGGCCACACTTCGTGCACGCAGCAATGGCCGTGCTGAAGCTGACCACATCGGGCCTCTTGCCGCTTCTCACCATTCCTTCCTGGGTAGCCCAGCAACCATATCAAAAGAAGGGCACCCCCTTTTTTGGGGTGGGTTACTTTGCGAGGGAACCTTGAATCCCAGTTTTGGGTGGGTTACTTTGCAAGGGAACCTCGAATCCCAAAAAAAAGGGTAGAAGGGTACCACCGGGCTACCATAAGCTCTTACTTCGCCAATATCCAAGGGGAAAAAAAGGTTAAACTCTATTTTTTCCTACTAAACAAGGAAAACCAAAAAAAAGTTCAACTATTGGCTAAGTAAGAGCTTCTAAGAGGTGCAATGCCACTTCCCACTCGCCTCCGTTTTCGGCTGCGTTCAGAGCAGCATTGACACTGACGATGCTGGGCTCCACATGTGCTGATTCCATGCTGGCCAGCAGCTCTACTGCCTTCTGCCACTCTCCTAGTTCATGGTTGGTATAGTACTACGAAACTACATTTATATTCCCTACTGGGTTTAAGTACCCGTAAAAATGTAAAATGGTACCCAACTATGACAAAGTCTCCCTCCCCTGCGCACGCACTTATCGTGGCGTTGTAGCTGATCTCGTTGGGCGCCGTAGCCTCCGGCATGCTGGACAGAATCCAGAAAGCCAGCTGCCAGTTGCTGGCCTTCTTGCACGCACTGATTGTTGCGTTGTACCTAGGATGGCCCCTTAAACCATCTGTGAAAAATGGGGTTCAGGGTTTAGGGTTTAGGGTTTAGGGTTTAGGGATATTCCTGAGTATGATCCTCTTAAACCCAGTAAGGGAAAATACGAAACCTTTCCCCAGGGCCTACCGAGGTTCGTAATCACATCTCTGCAACTTCTGCTCGCAGCCTCCTGGAATAGGCGAAGCGCCAGTTCCCACTGCTGTGCCCTTCCGCACGTGCTGATGGCAGTGTTGAAGGTCACCTCTAGGTTTCCCGCTTTAGCTTGGGATGTTCCCCGTTATACTAGCAGTCCTTAATGGGGATTATCATAAGGGGGTACTATAATCCCTAACCTAAGCCCTAAACCCTAAACCCTAAAGGACTGTTAGTATAAGGAGAAAATCCCAAGCTTTAGCAGCTTTTGCTCGAACCCCTGAACCGCAAAAACAATCGCAGCCTGAAAGAAGCTTGACTCGCAAAGCAAAGCCCTGTCGAGGGATCTACGGGTTTAAGGTTTAGGGTGTACTTAGGGTTTAGGGTGTCCATGGTCCCTGAAATATCATCCCCCCCCCCCCCCCACCCCCTCCAGGTCAGGTCACCACGTCTGGTGCCAGACGAGTTCTGGGCAGGTCTGCCAGAAGCTGAAGCGTTCGCTGCCAATTTCCTAAGGGCTTTTCGGGCACTTGTGGTGCTTATCAGGCGTACTATTACAACCTGGGTTGATTACAACTGGGTTGCCCTTTAAACCCTCCGAACATTATTTATAAAGAGGGCCCTTTCAAAACCAAAATAGGGAAAACATGTCCCGAAAACCAACCTAGACAAGTTCTGTTAAGCCTGAATTGTGTAGAAGCAAAAAGGCCTTCACAGACGGTATGGATCGCACAGAGGCGCTTGCAAGTGTGTCAGTCACGATCCAACCCCACGTACCCACAACAAGTTAGACGAAGGTCGGCGCAAACCCGCCTAGGCTCGAAAAGTTTTCCGGCTCCACCATATCTGCGCCCTAATCCTGGGATCCTCTACTAGCCCCTCCCGAGTTAAGGGTTTGGGGTTTGAGCAAGGTCACTACGGGTGGAATAGGACCCCATCAGTTCGACAAGAAACCCTCGTCCGGTTTGCCTGCTGGGGAAGTTGAGGGTTTGGAGTGCAGGGTTTAGGCTTTAGGGTTTAGGGTCTTGGGGTGCTATCGTTTTCTTCCTGAGATAACCGGGGTACTGTAGGCTTGTTTTTTCCACTCCTCAACCCCAAGCCTCTTAGCCCCTCCCTCAACAGCAGACCGGAAGTGTGCAACTTCAGACGTAGGTTTTGCTGAGGGAAGGAAGAGACTAGGGTCCTTAGGGCTTTGGGGTCGGCCATGGGCTTGGCATGCGAACTCGTTCCCAAAGTCTTCCTGGCAGCCCCAGCTACTGCTTGCTTAAGAACCCCCCCCCCCCAAAAAAAAAAAAAATCCCGACATTACCCTTAACAAGGAAGAATATATTGTTTTTTTCGGGGTTCTTAAGAAGCCATTAGTAGCCAGTGTCTGGATCGCCAGTCGCCCAGGGCCTTGTTGAACTCAAGCAAGCGGCACTGCTCCATGCCCGCTCGGCTGAGGGTCGTTTTGCAGGGATTTATGGGGTTTGCAGGGTCAAGAGAGTTCATTCGGGGCTTAAAGGGTTTAGAGGGTTAAAGGATGTAGGGTTCAGGGCTTGAGTAGGGTTGACAAGGCCAAGGGTGTTGTGGTTGAGGGTTCTACCCCTCCATGAAAAGACAAGAACAGAGCCAGCTAAATCGACATGCCAGCATCACTACGGACGAAACTCCGGCCCTGAACCCAATAAGCCCCCAACCCAAACCTCTTTTAAACCCTAAACCCTGTATACCCTTCCTAGCAGCCGACAAGGCCTCACAGGCCCCCACGGCTGCAGCCGCGAGGGGGGCGTCTGGGGCCGTCGCCACGGAGGCTGCAACTGCCTAGCGAAATGTGGGTCAGGGTTCAGGGTTTTGGGTGCAGTTTAAGGGTTTTTGGGTTTTGGGTTTAGGGTTCAGGGTTTAGGGTTTTGGGTTTTGGCGAGTTTCTAGGATATTTTCAGGTTGGGTCGAAGGTCAAGGGTGTTGAGGGTCTACGCTCTAACCCCCGTCCTCGTCCGCCAGTCTGCTTAAGAAGGGGGCAGGGTGGGCCATAAACCCTAAACCCTAAACCCTAAACCCTAAACCCTAAACCCTAAACCCTAAACCCTAAACCCTGGGCTATTCAGCGCATGGGGTTTAGGATTTATGAACTTTAAGGAATTTGGGGTTTGGACTTTGGGGTGTAGGTTGTCGTGATCATGCCGTCGACTCTCAAGACGCAGGTTGAAGGGCAGTTATAAGGCAAGAACCTGTGACAACGCAACCCGAAAGCCCTGCAAACTCCCAGGCGCAAGGCCTTGCTGCGCGCTGATCCCACTACACACTCCGAGCCAAATAACCCAAAAAAAGAAAACCAGTACTACAATACTAATCCCTAAACCGCAGGGTTCGCAACCCGCGGTTTCTGAAGGGTACGAGTCCGGGTTGAAAAGCCCCTGAAACGCCCTTCCTCCCAAACCCCAAACCCTAAACCCTGAGACGGCTTTGTTGGGCTTAGGGAAGAGGCAGTCTAGGGTTCCTGGAAAATTTCCTAGGGTTTAGGGTTTAGGGTTTGCGAAGTTAGTTTAAGTCCGGATGAAACCAGGCCTGGGTCGCTAAAGCTGAGCCTTGCGGCTGAGGATTTTCGCGGGGGGGCAAGTTGACGGGAGCGACCTAAACCCTCACAACACTCAACCCTAAACCCAAGACCCTCTGCCTAAACCCCAAACCCTCAACCCGAAACCCTCTCCCTAAACCCTAAACCTAACCCTACCCCTAAACTTTTAGACCCTAAACCCTCAACCCGAAACCCTAGATTCCTAGATCCCCAAAGCCGCATCCAAGACTACAGCCTGCTGCCATCGACCTGACCGGATTGCGGCCTGCACGTGCAGGGATCCAGAACACAGACGAACACCAGGAGTTTAGGGTTTAGGGTTTAGGGTTTAGGGTTTAGGGTTTAGGGTTTAGGGTTTAGGGTTCAGGGTTTAGGGTTTAGGGTTTAGGGTTTAGGGAGTGTCTGGATGGTTCTTAGTGGGGAAGGAGGCAGCCCTGTACAAACCCTGAAAGGGTATATCTAGGGCCCTCATTTCCCTCATTCTGTACTAAGAACCAGGGGGGTGGTGGGGATGAGGTTTTCGGGCCAAAAGGTTCAAGGTTTAGTTATACCCTAGACCTTACTTGCTGAGTGCATAAGCCCAAAAAAAAATGTGCACTTTCAGTTCTAGAGGGGATTATAGTATCCCAGAAAGTGTAACGTGTGCTCACTCAGCTGCTAAGAGACTTAGCTGCGTTGGGGTTTCGGGCTTAGGGTTTAGGGTTTAGGGTTTGGGGTTTGGGGTTTAGGGCTACTAATTCTCACGAGCCCGCCCTAAACACTGAACCCTTGAACACGTTCGCGCCTCGGAGCGCGTGAGGGCTTCTTGCAAAGGCAAACGCCTTAAGGAGCCAACCTGCCCCGCGGGTTTAGGGTTTAGGGTTTAGGGTTTAGGGTGTAAGGTTTGGGGTTTGGGGTTTGGGGTGTAGGGTTTATAGGCTTTAGGGTTTACAGTTGTGCAGGTTTCGGGTTCAGGGTTCAGGGCTAGGATTGGGCTGGGTTTTAGGGCCTCAGCAGGGCTCTCAGGTTTTTGTTATAGCAAGTTGTGCGAGCCTTTGTCACGTTAACCGCAAGCTAAGCTTCTTGCCTATACTGGTCAACTTGGGCGGGGGAACGCTGGAACAAGGACTGGACTTGCCATTGATCCCACCATCCTGCTCTTTTTCTGGCCGCTTGTCACCGACGTTCAGGCTTCAGATGTAGAATTACAACTGAGCGCTTCCAGCAACAGGGAGGAAGGAGCTGGATGAACACGGGGTACAAGATGAGGGTTTAGGGTTTAGGGTTTAGGGTTTAGGGTTTAGGGTTTAGGGTTTAGGGTTTAGGGTTTAGGGTTTAGGGTTTAGGGTTTGTCGGGTGCAGGGTTGTCATGTGGGACCTGGGTTGCCCTTGAGCTCGTCAATAGACCCAGGGCTCAAGGCTTTTAAGGAGAATGGTCTGGGCGAAAGGTGGAGACTTCCCCGTGGGGATCCTCTTAGGCAGCACCACATCCGAGATCCCTAAACCCTAAACCCTAAACCCTGAACGCTAAACCCTAAACCCTAAACCCTAAACCCTAACGATGCCCCAAGCCCCCCACGCTCTGTTGAAGGGAGCGACCCTAGAACAGGACGAACACCACACAAAGGCCTCCAGCCACGCCAGCACCAAGCGCCAGGGCCCCAAAGACCTGGTTCCCAGCATTCTGCGGCGGGGTTTGGGCATAGGACATATATGAAGTAGGGTTTATATTTCTTGTACCCCCAAAAGGACACCAAGCATATACACTCACAAATATTAAAAAGGAACCTTATATACACTCACCATAAACAGTAACATAAACCCTACGTCATAATATAGGGCAGGTGTGGCTGTGGCGGCGGTCCAGTGTACGGGTGAGGGGTTACTGTAAGGGTTTGAGATTGAAAAGAAGGACCCCATAGTTGAAGCAAAACTCATGCCTTAGGGGAACAGACTATGAGGCTTCTTGAGGTTGTAACCTACTACTTGCGTAAGAACCCCAAAAGAAACATAATACTTCCCAAGGGTGATATAGTAAAGGCGAAGGAGGCTTATACAAAGGCATTAGCTTGCAGCGAGCAGCATGACGTCTGGGACAGGTCCGGCTCCGGCACAGAGCGCCTCGGTCTGGCCCGCCAAGGTTGTATTGGGAAGGAGGTTTAGGGTTTAGGGTTTAGGGTTTAGGGTTTAGGGTTTAGGGTTTAGGGTTTAGGGTTTAGGGTTTAGGGTTTAGGGTTTAGGGTTTAGGGTTTAGGGTTTAGGGTTTAGGGTTTAGGAACGGTAGATTACTTAGGGTTTGCGGCTTTCATGGCGAAGTCCGCTGGCGGACATCAGGACCTCTATCAAGCGCTTGGTTAAGCACGAGAATGAACCTTATCTAGACCCCAGGGTAAACTGGGAATACAAAGGGGTCCCCTTGTTGGTTTAAAGGGGCTTAGAAGGGAGCCGAAAGAAAGGGGTCCAATTGTTGGTTTTAAAGGGCTTAAAAGGGAGCCGAAACCCGAAAAAGAGGGAATAAGGGCCTACTCTGCGTCCTGGTTATATGAAGCACCCAGAAGCGTTTTGATGTAGGTCACCTAAAGAATAAGGAAGTAAGGGGCTGTAGAAAAACAACCCACCTGCAAGTCGTTGCTACGTCAACCCAGTAGACTCGGGACTTCTAGACCCTTAGACACTAACAACTAGATTCCAAAGTCTTACGCTCCTGACATGAGCCATACCTCCCCCCCAAAAAAAAACTTGAACGAGTAGGTTTGGCGTTGTCCATCTGCAAGGGCATAGGGCTTAAGGTTTCGGCCGCGTGCGCCGTGATCTAAACACTGACCTGACACATCCCTCACACTTAAACCTTACACCCCAAACTGTGCACTAACGCCCTCAATCTCAACTCAGAATTCTGGAGCCCTATGCACGATCCGTTAATAAGTCAAATCAATGTTTTAAGATTGTGTCGGTGTCCTGAGATTCCTGGACAAGGGTGCTTGGAGCAAAAACAGATGAGATTCCCTTAGATTGCGCCTCTAGACTTAGAGCAGCGGGGCTGCAAACGGTCACGCGTCGCCCACCGACTGCCACGGCTTTGAGAGCTCCCCACCAGGGTTTCGGGCTTAGGGTTTAGGGTTTAGGCTTTAGGGTTTAGGGTTTAGGGATTGTCAGGTGGTCTGTAGATCAAGCCAGCGAGTCTCGTAGTTGATGAGGAATTGGGCACATGCGCCCAATTCCTCTACTCGCCCTGAGAAACCCCCGAGTGGAGCCCTCTTCCTCTGTATCCAAATGCAGCCCGCCGCCTTCACAGCCTCGACCAGCCTTCTGGCCGCGCGAGTTCTCAGCCGCTTTAAGGTTTAGGGTTTAGGGTTTAGGGCTTAGGGGTATTAGGGTTTAAGGTTAAGGGTTTAGAAGATTCAGGGCGCAGCTGCAAGTTTGGTGCTTTGAATGAGGGTGGGCCCTGCAACCCTGAGACCCTGAGCCCTTGCCCTTTAAGCCTCCTAGAACCTCTCTGAAAATCATCAGCACAAGAATCGGCCCTCAAACCTTCTGAAACTTTTATGCTGTTGACACTGCAAGCCGTTAAACCCTATAAGCCCGAAACCCGATAAGCCCGAAGCCAAAGCCCTAAACCCCAAACCCTGAACCCTAAGCCCTAAACCCTAACGAGCCCAAGCCGCTCTGCGCCAAAGCCCTCGTTGAGCGCAGGCAGACGCGGAAGCCTGCTTGGAGGTTCATGGTACTTATTAACCAGGTATAACTGTACTTAAGGGGTTTAGGGTTCAGGGCTTAGGGTTTAGGATAACTGTACTTACAACTGTACTTATAACCATACTAGGGCACTTAAGGGGCTTATAAGTGGGTTATAAGTACAATTAGAATTGGTTATTGATAAGTAGCATGAACCTCCAAGTGCTGGGGCCAAGCCCGCCAAGAGCAACCCTTGTGGCATTACAAGGGCTTGTAGGGTTTGGGGGTTTAGGGCAAAGTACCGGGGGTGGTTTGAGTTTATTGTTTAGGGTTTAGGGTTTAGGGTTTAGGGTAAGGGCTTCGGTGCATGTAAGAAGCATGCTGGATTCCTGAAGAGCTCTCTAGGTTGCTGTGCCCTCGAGTGAAACCCCTTTCTAGGACTCCTGTATGATGTGTACAGCTCTCGGACATGGACCGGCTACTCTGCAAGTTCTCGCGCTTATAGGTAGAATCTATATCCATGTTACGCGTGTTGTGGTTCTTCCTTCTTCGGGAGAGAATTCGTTCGGCTCACATTACCTGAGTGCGAAACCGATCTGAAGTAGCAGGGCGAACATAATTAGGAACAGAAAAGGCTCCATCACCTGAGCCCTAATCACCCTGAGCCCGAAACCCTAAATCCCGAGACTGTACTGGCTCTACCCCTCACTTAAGCTGTAGTGGGGAGTGGAGACAGGGCCGCAAAGAGGGTGGCCTGCGCGCACTCAACATCTGCGCGAACTCGGCAGGAAACAGCCGACGTCAGCGCTGCCATCGCCTGGAGAGAAACAGATCTTGGGACCGGAACCCCTAAAGTCCTTCTTCCAGGAATATTCTGAAACTCGATAAGTCCTACAAGATGCAAGGAAACCCCAAAACGTTGATTGCGGGGACTGTAGGGCCTAATCGCCCATCCTGGTGAAGACCAGCAGAATGTAAACCATTGGAGAGCTCGGAGGTGTAAGGACTGCTGAGGCTTTGCGGGGATGGGGAGGTCATCCCTATTAGAGGGTTTACGGTTTCTATACTCCCTTAGAACCTTAATAAACATATTGTTTTAAATATCCTCTTGGGTTTTATATGAACAAACATAAAAAGTAATTCCCAAGGGGGATATAGGTTTGGGGTCCAGGGTTCAGGGTTTAGGATGCAGGGCTCAGGGTTTAGGGATCCCAGAGACTCCAATACCCCGTAAACTAAGCAATGTTCCTTGAACCATATAAGGAACCCTCTTATACTTTTAAGGATTATTCCTAAATTAAGGTCTATGGGTTGAGGAGCTCTGGAATCCGCAAACGCCCTCAACGAAGCTAAGCAGCACGTTGCCATACCGAGGCCGTCAGGTACACGGACAGAGTCGCGCCTGGACTCTGAACTTCTGAGGGTTCACCGGGGGAGGGGGCCATGATACCCTCAAACACCCGCAAAAGGCCCTCCAGAGGGTTTTGCTTGTAGGGTTTGGGTTTAGGGCTTAGGGCTTAGGGTTTAGGGCTAAGTAGCCCATCCTGTATATAGGGGGTCGGAGTTGAACCCGATATGTTAAGGGGATTGGGAGACTGCAGGTCCAGTTTAAGATCTTTTACGGGGCTTTAGAGTTTAGGGCTTATAGGGCAGGTTAATAGGGCTTAGAGCATTTATAGGGTTTTAGGGCTTGTGGCAGCTCTACGCCCAACGAAGAACTTCGCGAGCGCAAATAGAAGGGATACTTGAGACCACCGGAGGGTTTTCGGGTTACCTCAACCCCCAAAATATGCAAACTAATAGCCCTTTTGAGGGCTTTGGGGCTATTCTTGTTACATACTTTGAGGGTCCAGGTGGGCTTGTTGTGGGTCCTACAAGGAGGGGCCCCCTTACTATACTAACTGTAGTTAAGGGGCTTATAACCTAATTTAGGATCCTCATAACCCAGTTTAGGGTTCTTACAACTCTACTTATAAGTAGGGGGGGCCCCTCATCTTCTCGAGTCCAGGCGTCCCAAGGTGACGGTGTCCGGCAGAAAAAGTTTCGGCGCCACCACGTGGGAAGCCTTCCTGGGAGGCGTGGGGTTAGTTGCCCTAAACCCTAAACCCTAAAACCTAAACCCTAAACCCTAAACCCCCATAATCCTAACCCCATCCTGGGCGGAGTCCTCTAGTTGCCTTGGGGCTGCTCCTTTCGGGAGCTACAAGACGGTTTCGTAGTCTAGGGAAGATGATCGAGGGTTTACGGTTTCAGGGGTTAGGGGTTAGGGTTTTAGGGCTTAGGGTTTCAGGGTTTGTAGGGCTTAGGGTTAATCTAGGGATTTGTCTGCCAAAGCCACCAGTACTATAGATTCGAAGTCGCGGAACTCTCAAACCAAAAGCCGTCCACCAGACAGCCTAAATTATAAACCCTGCGCCGTAAACCCCTGAAACTCTGAACCCTAAACCCTGAACTCTACGCAGACCCGCTCACGTTTTGGGGCATTTCTCTGCTCGTGCCAGACTGTTAGGCAGACCAGCATATACGTTGCGGTGCCGAAACCCTAAAACCTAATCCTACAAACCCTAGGCCCCAAGCTCTTGGGGCTTTTCGGTTGGCTAGGGTTTTGGGGTCTTGGTCTTCTTTGCTGCTGTGGACGCTTGCGATTAGGAGGGGCGCCGGGCTTTGTGTTCTCAGGGCGTAGGGCTAACGGTTTAGGGCTTTAGGGTTTAGGGTTTAGGGTTTCGGGCTTAGGCCTTTTCGCGTGTCAGGGGCGCAGGGGTTCACAGGTTGGCTTGTCGGTTCATGGGTGGTGGTCAGTGCCCTAAACCCTAAACCCTAAACTCTAAACCCTAAGCCCTAAACCCTAGGGCCCTAAACCCTAAATCCTAAACCCTAGACCTCCAGGTTTTACGTAGGGGGGGTTGGGGATCCGGAGATGTCGAGGGCTTGGGGTGTCAGGGTTTCGGTTGCTTGTTCTTGGCTTGAGGATTTAGGGTTAGGTTCCTGAAGCCTAAGCCCTAGAACCAGAACTGAACCCTGAACCCAAACCCTAAACCCTGAAGCCTAAGCCAAGAACCCTGAAACCTAAATCTTGAAGCCTGAATCCAGAAACCCAATTGAACCAAAGGAGCTGCCAAAGACCGCTGGTACTCAAGGATGAGACAAGAGCCTGCGGGAAAACAGAACACACAGAGGTCCCAGGGGACAATTGGGGGGCCAGGATGGGCCATTAGACCCTATGATCCCACTATAAAGGGCGTTTTATGAGGGGTTATAGGGTACAAAAGCCCATGCTGGTGGCGGGTAGTTTGGGGATTTAGGGCGGTAGGGTGCAGGGCGTAGGGATGAGGGACTATGAGGAATCTTATGCTGGAGAGAACATGTGTCCATCCCTACCCCTCCATCAGGGCCTGCGCTTCTTGGCCAAGCTCTTACAACCGTAAACCCAAGCCGTGAACCCTAATAAGGTTTAGGGTTTAGGGTTTAGGGTTTAGGGGTTAGGGTTTAGGGTAGCCTCAACACCCTGGTATCTG
Organism: Symbiodinium natans; assembly: GCA_905221605.1. NCBI lineage: Eukaryota > Dinophyceae > Suessiales > Symbiodiniaceae > Symbiodinium > Symbiodinium natans. Next base: position 282,842 of record CAJNDS010000968.1, read on the forward strand.
AACCCCTGAAGCCAGACCCTCGTGCGTCCGAGCCACGTTGTTGTCTGGAACCTGCAATCGGAGCACTGAGCTGAATCTAGACCCAGGAGTAAACGAGGAATACAAAGGGTGCCCCTTCTTGCTTTAAAGGGGCTTTTGTACGGGAACCTAATCCCGAACAAAAAGAATAAGGGCCTACTCTGGGATAAGGGTCTTGGGGTTTGGGTTTTAGGGTTTAGAGGTTTAGCTTGTTCGGGCCAGCCTCTTCCCCGCCACGCAAACAACTCCCTAAGCCCTAGACATAGACCACAACGAAAGATGGGTATTTCCCAAAATAGGGGTACCCCTTTTACACCCCAAATAGCAAAGAATCCCCCTAGAACCCCCAAAAAGGGCACCCCATTTGTCGGAAACCCCCATATCAATTATCCTGTCTTCGTCATGCTGCTACCCATACGTGGGGAACAACTCATGGTTCACCAGCAAAAGCAGGGGGGGGGAAGGTGATCAAGGGATGTGCCCTATGGGATCTCCCAATCGAGCCAATCATGTAGATCAACCTGTATCTAGGCCACTCGTGCGGGTTGTTGGGGAACTTCAGAGTCTACACGCAGCTCTGGGGCTTGCGGGGTGTCAGGATTTCAGATGGCCAGTTCTCCATATTTTGTTCTTTTTTGGGGCTCCGACGAACCCGGAGCCTTTCTAGGGTAACCTCCAGAGAAGGAGGGACCATAACTTCCTCAAAAACACACTGAACCCTGGCAGGCTCGAGGCAGTTTCAACCCTATAAAGGTACGACAAATGGGCATTTCCCAACATAGGGGTACCCCTCTTCGTACCCCTCAAGAGTAGAATTTCATCAAAGGGACCCCCAAAAAGAGTACCCCCCCCCCCCTAAACCCCAAGTGGACTTCTCTATCATTTCGGATAAGAATGCATCCCCACAACCCGGCGCATGAAGCCTAGCACTCTTCAAGCCCTTAGCTCGAGAAGTCAGGGGCCCTCTGAACCTACAAAGGTTTAGGGTTTAGGGTTTAGGGTTTAGGTTTTAGGGTTTAGGGTTTAGGGTTTAGGGCTACAAACTCCAACTTACAGAGTTCGACCCAAGACGGGCCTCAGCCTGCAAGCACTGCTTCTGCAGGCCAGCGAATAGCTGGGAGGCCTGCTCCCAGAGGCCCACCTGCCAGGGTGATTGGTTTAGGGTTTAGGGTTTAGGGTTTAGGGTTTAGGGTTTAGGGTTTAGGGTTTAGGGTTTAGGGTTTAGGGTTTAGGCTTTGGGGCTTTGGGGCTTTGGGGCTTTGGGGCTTTGGGGCTTTGGGGCTTTGGGGCTTTGGGGCTTTGGGGCTTTGGGGCTTTGGGGCTTTGGGGCTACAGGGTTACAAGGGTTTAGAGTTTAGGGCGATTGGGTCCAACGAAAAGCCTCAAGTGCACCTTGATTAATGGGCTATTTAAGGCATCCTAAAGGGTACTTTGGGGGGCTCTAGGTAGGGCTGTACGGTTTCGGGTCCAGGGTTGAGGAATACCACCCCAAAGCTCAAATGCCGCTGTCAACCCTGCTCCCCAAGACATCTGGCAATGGACAACCTGTGACTTGAACCGCCGAAAACAAGAACGCAAGGGCCAAAGCCAGGGTTATTTGGGGTTTAGGGTTCAGGGGTCTAGGTACCCTCAGCCCCAAGCCCTAAGCCCCAAGCCCTAAACCCTACGCCCTAAACCCTAAAAACCCAAGGGAGCCTGCGAAGCTGCGTTGAGGCAGCTGCCAACTCCAAACACGTCCAGTCGCAACTTCGAGGACCTGCATGGCGGGGGCTCTCTTGGGGGTTTAGGGGTTTAGGGGGTTTAGGGGGTTTGGGGTTTAGGGTTTAGGGTCTAGGGGCTTAGGGGTTTAGGGGTTTAGGGGTTTAGGGGCTTAGGGGCTTAGGGGCTTAGGGGTTTAGGGGTTTAGGGGTTTAGGGGTTTAGGGGTTTAGGGGTTTAGGGCTTTAGGGGTTTAGGGGTTTAGGGGTTTAGGGGTTAGGGTTTAGGGGTTTAGGTTTTAGGGGTTTCAGACTAGGGTGCTGTTCAAAGCCAGGCTTTGCTGCATGAAGCCTTTCTTTGCACACAGTCTCGATGTTGGTCCACTTCGCCTGCTGATTTGCTGATGATATAGATATGTGAATTTGCCTTGTTACTATATATATATATACAAGAACATGTATGGATGGAACAAACTGTTTGTGAATGTAAATATGCCAGCAACAAGTCGTCAATCACTGGACAGCAGTACATGCATACCTACCTACATACGCACTTACGCAAAAATCGATGTCCCTTACCCTTAATTGGGGAACCATTATGCCGCTATGTACCCTGTCCATCCCAAGAGCTCTTACCTCAGAACCCCTTTAAAGAAGGTAAGGGGCCGTGTTCAGGGACGATGCAACTTGCCCTAGAGTGTAGCCTAAATCCTGAACCCTAATTAGACCTTCAACCTCAGCAATAACCCTAAAAACCCTAAAAACCCTGAAACACTAAAAACCCTAAAAACCCTAAAAACCCTAAAAACCCTAAAACCCTAAAAACCCTAAACCCTGAACCACGAGGATCAGAGGCTTTTCATGCCAGCCTTTGCTTTCCAATGAGCACCAACGCCACGAGCCACGCGGCAGCTTCGGCCATGGTTGCGGCGATGGTGTTGCAGCTGGCCTGGGTTCAGGGATGAGGGATTAGGGTTTAGGGTTTGGGGTTCAGGGTTCAGGGTGTAGGGATTAGGGTTTAGGGTTTGGAGTTTGGGGTTTGGGGTTTGGAGTTTAGGGTTTAGGGTTTAGAGTTTAGAGTTTAGGGTTTAGGGTTTCTTGAACGCTCCTACGCAGATCCGTGTTGGGTTAGCTATAGGGGAGTATAGTCTGCGACCCGCAAAAGGTACCTTTAGGCAGGGCTGGGGCTTGGTGTTCTCCCTTGTAAAGGTCGGATGATGCCCTTGTTGGGCAGCCTAAGCCCAAACTAGGGTATACTTGGACCCTTCAGGTGAAATATAGGGGAACTTGTTTACAGTACTGGGTACTTAGGGCTTCGGGTTTAGGGTTTCGCGGTGATTTCTGACAGTTTGCAACATATCGGACATATCGAAGCCATGTGCAGGGGTGTGGAAGCATCACTGCTGAAGTATGCGATAGCTCGTCTGGGGTGAGCGCAGTCCTTTCAACACAAAAGACGCTGTAGGTGGGTTTAGGGTTTAGGGCTTAGACACTGGAAACCCTAAACCGTCTAAGTCCTAAACCCTAGACCCCAGACCCCAAACCCTAAGCCCCAAACCCTATTGGGTTCAAGGTTACGGAATTTGGGCGCGAAAGGGAACATAAGGCGCGCAAGCACAGTGCAAGTCTCAGTGCGAGCCGAGTTGCACAGTTAGGTGGCAAGCCGGAGCATGTCTGTCCTGGCCGACATTACAAAGTGCAAGAGTCGGAAGCCTTAAAATCCTGTAAACCCTAAAACCTTAAGCTTGCAACTTCAGTTTAAAGGGGTGCCGTTTTGTGTTGAAAGGGGTCTGGAGTCTCAAGTTTAAATATAAGACAACTTAAGTCTTCAATTTAAGGTGGCCTGCGCTCTGAGAACTTGAAGTGTTCAACGTCGGGTGAGGCTGTGCTTTCCGGACACTGGCATTGTGAGGGCGTGGGTTTCGGGATTTGAGGTTTAGGGTTTAAAGGGTCAGGTGCGCGGGTGGTGCATATTATGGTGCTAGGGCCTAGAAAGACTCCAAGACCATCCAGGTAGCTCTCCCTGCAACGAAGCTCTATATATGCTTAAACACGGAAAGCTTTAAGCCCCATGAAGTTCTCAGAATTAACTCCAACCTAAGCACGCAAAGATATTCAGTCAGAGTTTCGGGTTGCCGACTACAGGGCATTTCAAACCAAATCTTGCTCATGAACACCTTCCATGTCGCCCGGAAAAACTGAGAGCCTGCTACAAAGACCCCGAAACCCTCAGCCCGAGCCTGAAATCCCGGCCACGCCCGGAAGAACAGCGACACGCCTAAAACCAGAGAAGACGCAAACACCAAAAGAGCCCTACAACGGACCAGGAGTCCCCAGGACCTTCATCAAACCCCTTCAACTCCAAATTCTAGGCCCGAGGCCCGACACCCTACACTTTCATTCAAACCTTGAATTAACCCTAAACACTAAACCCCCATCCACCTGCGGCTGGCACCTTCAAGACGCCACAGCGCCCGGGGCCACGTCCCCGCGGCCAGTGCGGCGTTCCCAGCCTCATCGCGGGAGACATTGGGGGTTTAGTGTTTAGGGATCAGGGCAAGAACCGGAGATGTGCCAAAAAAACATCATCTTGGGGTTCGTATGGCAGGCCCATGGAGGGTTGCAGGACGAGGTCAGGGTGTTGAGATTTTTGGCATAAAGTTCCCCCACCAGGCCCGGCCTAAGAAGCCCCAAACCCTAAACCCTAAACCCTAAACCCTAAACCCACACAGTTCCTACATATTTCCGTGCAGGCCTTAGTGGGCAGCCGTGAGCCCCTAGACCGGTCCTTGCCATAGGCTTTGCAGAGTAACCGGAAACCCCCGGTGATACTCGCAAATTGCCAACTTTAGGGTTTAGGGTTTAGGGTTGGCTTCTTCTTGCACGCGGAAAGTCGTTCTTCGCTCATGTGTCCGGTGTGTTCCCGTACGAAATATTCTTTTAAGCCTCGTTCATCAAGGAGGTATCGGTTTTTGTCGAAGTTTGTACGAGGAAAACCCGTCACGGTTGATCATGGGGGGGGGGGGGAAGATTCGGACCTCAGCCCAACCTAGGATCCGAAACCTGGGTTGTTCGATCTGATTCGTTCCGGGGGGTCCTCTTTCTGAGTTCGGACAATTAAGAGAACTTTCCCAAGCAGCATGTCAACACTATGGGGTTCCAAAGTGCAATGTCTAAAACCGACGACATGGACCGCAACTATTGACAGCCTTGTTCTTAGGGCAAGGTAGCCTAGCCCTTCCTTAGCAGCAAGGCTCCCTTGACGGCCTAGACTCTAAGGGAATCTGTGCCAGCATCGATAGAGAACAAAGCCGAATTCACATCACCCACACCCCGCAAGACTACTATTTGCTTAAGAACCCCAAACGAATAACACATAATAATCCCATATTACCCTTAAAAGGAAACCATGTGTTACTACTACTACTACTACTACTACTACTACTACTACTACTACTACTACTACTACTCCTACTACTACTACTACTACTACTACTACTACTACTACTACTACTACTACTACTACTACTACTACTACTACTACTACTACTACCACTACTACCACTACTACCACTACTACCACTACTACCACTACTACTACTACTACTACTACTACTACTACTACTACTACTACTACTACTACTACTACTACTTCTGCTACTACTACTACTACTTCTGCTACTACAACAACCATTAAGAGCGGCTCAACGGTGGCAGGCGCACCTCACGGCTCGACTCGCAGCCTTGTGCCTTGCCAGGGCTCACGGTGTCAGTGTGGAGGGGCCTATAGGGTTTAGGGTTGAGAGGTTTAGGGTTTAGGGTTTAGGGTTTAGGGTTTAGGGTTTAGGGGTTTAGGGCTGGCTAGCTGGTTGTTAGGAACTATAGTACCCAACAACTACAAACAGATTCCCAAGAAGCATCCCTAAGCTTAGGGGTCTTCAGTTCTTGCGGTTGCCCAGTCTTCTTTTGAACAAAGCCAGCCCGAATTTTGGGGGTTCCCGATGTGGGTGTATAGGGAACGTGGCCTGGAGCTTGCAGATCACACTCTCGGCGATCTCCTCGGCCTGAAAGCAGGGGCTGGCGGCACACGTTCTTGCACTTCAGGCTGTTGAAAATTTGCTATTCCGACAATAGAAGTGCTCCATATGTACCCCTCCTTGCGACAGGAGCCGTGGCTTTAGGGGTACTAAGGGTTGAGGGTTCTAGGGCTTTGATGTAAGGGCTTACAGGTACACGGCTTTGGTTGGCTTGGTGAGACAGGGTAGCCTCACTCAAGCTCCCCAATTCTAGTCATTTTGGGGTGGAGGGCTTCATGGTCTCTACACATTTATTCTTCGGTTTATTCGACGAACCCCAAAGACGAGGCAGCCAACAAATGCGTTTGTTCGATAATGGGGCCCGGCGACAGGTGTTGGGATCAGGGTATGTTTCGCGGGTATTTTTTCCGAAGCCATACCGTGAATCGACTGTACGTCAACTTCAAGACACGGCGTTGGCGCAGCAAAAAGGAGGCTTACCCTCTGCAGACGCTTTAGAACTGTCTTTGCAAACCTGCACTATAGATGAGATTATCTTGTACCGGGGTTTCTTCATAAGATATTCTGCCAAGCGTCTCTTCCCACACAAACTTCTTTGCATGGTGTATCCAAGTTTGCCGGGGCTTCCCAACTCGCTTTTTGCCATACTCGATTCTAGTGGCACTGCTGGGCGGGTATGTTTCGGGGTATGTTTCGGGGGTATGTTTCGGGGTATGTTTCGCGGGCGTGCAACCCTAAACCCTAAACTCTAAACCCTAAAAACCTGGGCCCCCCAAAAATGGACAAACGCAAATCAGAGCCAGCTCGAAGGGGCGGGGGGGAGAGAGGGAGGAGGTAATGTAGTGAATAACGAGAATAGGGCTTTGGGGGGTTATCATCGTACATTTTTAAAGGGACCATAAGGGGATACTACTCGTAATTCTGCCGACCCCTATGGTACACTCTAAACGGCAAGGGACATCGCAAAGTTGTTGGGTTGGCACCCTTTTGCTCCCCGCAACCGCAGCCATAAACCGCCCTCTAAACCCTATACCCCCTAAACCCTAAACGATAACCCCTAACCCGGAACCCCTAACCCCTAACCCCTATAACCCCTAACCCCTAACCCCTAAACCCTAAACCCTAAACCCTAAACCCTAAACCCTAAACCGGGCTCGCAACATCGCAGATCCCGCTGCCTCCGGAGCTTTTCGTGCTAAAGTGATGGCTTCCACCGCCGCCACGGCACTCATGGGCACGCGGCGGCCCCAGAGCCACGCCTGAAGTCTTGGGTTTAGGGTTTAGGGTTTAGGGTTTAGGGTTTAGGGTTTAGGGTTTAGGGTTTAGGGTTTAGGGTCTAGGGTCTAGGGTCTAGGGTTTAGGGGGCTTTTTGTTTCTTTTTTCCCAGAGCTGCCTAAGTTTGCCTTATGCACTGGGCTCCTTGCCTTGGACCCCCTTAAGCCCACAATCCGACTGGAAGCTTTCGCTTGGCGAAGACTTGAGCAAGAAAAAAGAGGGGGTTGAACCTCGAAACCAACCTCGAGCCTGCGTTCACGTTCAGCACTTCGTGGTTTGTATGGTTTGTGGCGCCCCACACTTTCGATGAAACCTGGTCCGCTGTCAGCTGTCAACCATAACAAACGTGCCTGGGCATGTACATCCAGGTGGCTTAGTAATTCTGGTGTAGAGGACACCGTACCCCTGAACTCGTAACCCTCATGCAGCCAAACCCAAACCCAAAACGCCCCTCCGCTGCCCAAAGCCCGTGACTTGGGCCCAGTGGCAAGGCTTTCCAATCCCCACTCCCACAACGCAGCAGCTGAGAGCGCCTCATGCTGCAGGCTGCGTGCTTAGGGCATCTTGCGTGATTTGGGGTTTAGGATGGGTTTGGGGGGTTCTAGTTTAAGCTTTATGTTCTTGTTGGGCCCTCTTGCGTCTAGTGTTAGGGCGCAAGGTCTTGGAGCTTAGCTTTAGTGTGAAGGGTTTCGGTCTACATGTTTTGTAGAGCTGAGGGTTTGGGATGCAGGTTACATGAACCAGTCCAGGCTTTTAGAGATTCGGACTTGAATAAGCTTGGTGAATACCAGGACGGATGCAGCAACGTCTGCAATGCTTTGTAAGGTGCGGAGCCCGCATAAAGACCTATGAATGATCGACCGCGTCCGGACTGCATCCGGTCCGTGGACTCTGGCCTACCAAAATGGCTCTTTTGAATAAACCTCAGGGTCTCGGGTGTCGAGTCTCCCCCAGAAGGTTCAGGGTTTCGAGCGATTTCGGGTTTCGGCTTCTCCTAAGCCCTTAACCTGACCTCCTGATGAAAGCCCTAGATCTTAAACCGACCCGATAAACCCTAAACCCTAAGATGTCCCCCAACGCAAAACGTGACTTCTTGGACGCTCAGCATCCTTCACAGGACATTGACAAGGCATCATGACTATTTGCCTCAGAACCCCAACAACAAACACTAACAATCCCTATATTACCCTTACAAAGAAGAACATTTTTATTTTCGGGGCTCTTCAGCAAGTAGTCGGAATCATTACTACAGGTCTGCACCATGCACCTTGGCATGCTGGACTCGATGAGGAAAGCAATGAGAAGGCCATCCGGCCGAAGACAGTCCCCCTCGTAAAACCTAGGGTTTAGGGTTTAGGGTTTAGGGTTTAGGGTTTAGGGGGAATCTACTACTGCCCTTCACAAGGTGTTCATCTTTAGATAGTCAATAGGGTGCAGGGTACAAGTCCGGAGCATCGTCTTTTCTGCGGAGGTATGCATACTACCGTGCGCGATCTGGCCAAACAAAGCCTAAACCGTAAACCCTGAACCTAGACGACCCTAAACCCCAAGCCCTAAATCCGAAGCCGACCGTGTCAGAACATCCGGCCTTCATCGTGGCGCCAGCTGTCACCGCAGTCCCTGGCCCCCAACCTCGCTTACTCAGCAGCCCGCGGTTCAGGGTTTATAGGGGTTCTAGGGTTTCTAGGGTTTATGGGGTTATGGGGTTAATGGGGTTTATCGGGTTTCTAGGGTTTAGAGGGTTTATGGGGTGTATAGTTTGCAGGGTTTTGTAAGGTTGATAGAATTTCTGGATGCTGTAGGTTTTATAGGGTCTATGAGGGTTTAGGGCTTTAGGGTTTAAAGGGTTTAGGGCTTTCTGATGTATGTGGTTTGCTGAAGGCTCCACACGGTGGTCCCCGAACTATCATGGCACGTGTACGCAAACTAGAAACCTTCACTGCTAATTTTTCGCAACTTCCTGTTCATTTTGGGACTTCCCATCCTACCCCAAGCCACAAACGACCAACAAATAAACTTAACCCGCAAGAAAGTGCCTCAAGCAGTCTAGCCACTCCGCAGTGTCCAAAGAACCCAGCGCCAGCCGTCGTGGCTCGCCCCTTTCAAACTTGGGAAGAGGCTTGAGGGATGGTCCGAGGTGTCCATGCGAGCAGTCCTCGAAATTCTGGTCCGAGGCTTCCCCCTGTGTGTTCCTACAGTGTGTAACACTCCTCTTAAGGTACCCAAACAAGGCTCGTAATCAAGAGAACTGCCTGTATGGTTTGCCCTGTGACTATCTTCCTGCTCGCCCTGATCTCGCCTTGGCCTTGCTTCGTCTATTTTGGTGAGGTTTCTCGCGGATTTAAAAAACCCAATAACGATGCAATGTCCCAGGGCCCGTGCCTACTGAATCTAAAAGTGGTCTCTCTCCCCCTCTCTCACTTTCTCTCTCCTCTTCTTTTCTCCCTCTCACTCTCTCTGACGCCTAGTGGGCAAAAATGTAGCAAACAGACAACTGCCCTCCAAGATCGTATGGGAGACCAGGGTGCATTGCAAGCGAACAAAAACCTCGCCGGCCCTTGATTTCAGCGAGTTTGCTGCCACGTCAGAGCCCTGAAGGGTCTCCAATAAACCCTTTTTAAACCCTGGACCTTGGGAGTTTTCCCCGTCCTTTTTTGGGATCATCGTACCCCCTATTATATTCCCTATCAAGGACTAACATAAGGGGGAACATCTCAAACCCTACAAACCTTAAACCCATAAACCCGAAGCAACCATCACTTCTCGGGATGCCTATGGCGGCGTTCACGGTCCGCACGTCGGGCTCCACACTACCCCGCTTCAAGGCCTCCTCGGGGGGAGTTTAGGGTTTAGGGTTTAGGGTTTCGGGTTGAGGTCTTCGGGTTGAGGGTTAGCAGGGCGGAGGTACGGGAGGAGGTGTTTGCCATGTGATGCTGCACATGGACACTTTAGGTTTTCACTTGGATTATGGTTAAGAGTTCAGGCTTGATGCTATGCTGTACTTGGACGCCTGGCAAAAAAAGACCAGCCAGAAAGTCCTCTAAACCCTAAACCCTAAAACCTAAACCCTAAACCCTAAAACCCTAAAACCCTAAACCCCTAAACCCTATAAACCCTATAAACCCTAAACCCTAAACCCTAAGATCCCCTTGATGGGGCAACAAGCAGTGCAGCCAGGTGGCCAGTAGATCTCGAGCCACTTGGGCGTGAGGTCCCTGCTGCGGGCAGCCAGCGGAACCCCTAAACCCGAATTTAGGGTTTAGGGTTTAGGGTTTAGGGTTTAGGGTTATTCATGTGGGTAGTTCTCTACATGCTTTGGCTCTTTTTCTGTATAGTACGCCACCCCTATCATAAGGACTGCTGCGCGACGAAGGACCCCAAAAGGGATCCTCATGTAGAGGACTACCCTTATCATGAGCCCTAGAAGCCCCATCAAGTTAAACGTTTTGGGAACCATGGTTCAGGTTTGAGAGGGTTTAAGGTTTAGGGTTAGAGCTTCAGGGCTTTAGGGTTTAGGGCAGTCGGAGTATGCTCACATAAGGTCATCTTCCGTCATGAAGCTGACCTGCTAGCACGAATCGACGCGTGATGACTCGCTCACACGTTCTGACTTCTACTGCCTCCTATCCAAGCAATCCAAGGCATGGTGGGAAACCGTAGGGCGAGGAGGAAGGCAGGCGTGTTAGTCTCGAATCTAGTTGTTGAAGCTTTCGCTGCGGCACTTAATATACTGCTCCAAGCGTGAGACGTCGTGATCATGTTTCTCCGCCTTCCTCTCTCTTTCTCTTTCACTCTCCTTCTTTCCGCACTGCTCTTTCCGTGTCAAAACGACGTGTTTCTTGTCTTGTACGCAGCCTTACCTAACGACATGATCGAGTGACACTGGTGACCCACCCTGTTGTGTTAACGGTCCTGGAGCTCGATCTCGCACGCGAGTCGTGCCTTACTTGCTGCGCTTTTCTGCTGCCTGTGCGGCCCGTTGCTAGCGCTTGCCTCGACTCTTGCTTGTGGTGGAACACACAGTAACATACAAGTTAATGCATGATTTTGCGAAGAGTATTTACAAACGAATAAGAGCCTCGTAAAAAATATTCAATAGGGGCTCAATAGTAATCGTACAGAAAGGGGCCCATTTAGCTGGTTTCGTTCACTCAAAGGGCAAGTTAACATATTCGCGCGTGTTACTCCTCCACTTCTATACTTTCATAAGGAAGACCCTCTGACAAAACCTCTATTTCTCTATATCTCCACGAGAACACCTCTAAATAAATTTCATCAGGAAGACCTCTATGTTATTGACATGTTCATAGAAGGAAAACTACCTTTCCTCTTTTTGTCCATACGAAGTTCTCCATTTTCTGCATCGGTATAAGAAACCCTTTTATTTAATAAATAGATAGAAATAAAGATGCATAAACACACATATATGATTTTTGTGTGTGCATATATATTTATGGTGCGCAACTCCCCGGGCGCATGCTTTTTTGGTTCGGGACGCGGCTGGCCGAGCAAAAATGGGGAACAAGAAAAGGGACTTGCCTGCTCAACTCTTCAGGAATGGCTTAGGGTGTAGGGCCTGTTTATGGTTTGCCTAGGGACCAAATGAAGGGTTCATGTGGTTCCCCAGGTGAGGGCTTAGGGAAAAAGCTGGAGCCACACTTTGTCTAGAAGGCTTCGGGGGTGATAGAAGTGTAAACAGGAACTCAAGGAACTGCCCGCCTGGCACGCATGAAGCACCGTGTTGTAGGTGACGACCTGAGTCTGCAGGCCTACGTCCTAAACCCTAAACCCTAAACCCTAAACTTTTAACCCTAAACCACACCCAGATGTCCCAACCACGGGGTGGACTCAGCACTCTTGGGATCGGCAGAAGGTCCTTTGGAAGGGGCGAGGGGGTCCCTCTAAGGGGATTCTCTTCTATTTGGGGTATAAAAAAGGGTGCCCCTCTTTTGGGAGTTACCCGTATCTGTATCCGACGCAGCTCTCTATAGGGATAAGTGAACCTTTGGGTTTAGGGTTCAAGGGCTCAAGGGCTTGAGGGTTCAAGGGTTTGAGGGTTCAAGGGTTTGAGGGTTCAAGCGTTTAGGGGTTCAAGGGTTTAAGGGTTTAGGGGCTAAGGGTTAAGGGCTTAGGGTTTGACGTTCTTTTTATGGCACAGGGTCGTCTAAGGGGAACAAAGGTGTGCTTTGGGGGATTGAGCAGAGGGTCCATACTATGGACCTTGATGTGAAAGCCCGAACTATATATAACCTAAACCTTAATTAAACCCTAAAGCCCAAGACCTTAAACCCTAACACCTTAAACCCCAGGACTCGAACTTACATCCACATCCCTCTAAGAGCCCGACGTTCGCCTTCAAGCCTTAGCTCAAAGACTAGAATAAATAGGGTTTAGGGTTTAGGGTTTAGGGTTTAGAGTTGAAAGATTCAAGAGTTGCAGGAACTGCAAGAGGCCCAACACACCCCCCCTGCATCGCTTTGGTAAAGCCGGGCGGCGCAAGCCCTGCATCCAGGGCAACAGCTGGACTGCTGCCTCTCAGCCATGCGAGCAGCAACCCTAAACCCTATAACCCTATAACCCTAAACCCTAAACCCTAAACCCTAAACCCTCAAGCGAGCAGCCGAAAGCCGAACAGGCAATGCCCCAAGTCTTTAGTTCTGTGCCTTCTCCGAACCTCTGGGGTTCTCCAGATGTTAGGGCATCTTCTGTTCTAGGGCTGTCAGAACTGTTTAACTTCGAACCTGCTGAGCGTAGGAGGCTCTAGGGTTTAGGGGTTCCTGAGTCCTAAACCCTAAACCCTGTCAATCCATTTCCCTGCCTGGCCTGCCAGCCACCTGCGGAGTGGGCCGCAGCGTTGCCCGAGATGGTATCTGGGCGCAGATTCAGAGGGCGGAGCCTGGCGCTGCCTAAGGTTCCAAGTACGGATTGGGGTTTGAACAGGGTTTAGGGTTTAGGGTTTAGGGTTTAGGGTTTAGGGTTTAGTAAGGTTTAGGGTTTCGGGTTTAGGGCCCTCAATTCGGGTCCCTTACACAAGACATAACTAGGGCCCATTCTTCGGATCCCTATAAACACGGGTAAGGGGCCATACTAAGGGCCGATTGCTCCAAGCTTAGACGTGGGACCTTTTTTATCCTTACCGAAGGGTTTTTCGGGCTTTTGGGGTTTTTGGGTGTTTGGGATTTCAGTTTAGGGCTTAGAATCTTAGGGTTTCACCGAAAAGGTCCCTAAACCCTACAGATTAAAGGTTAGGGTCTAGGGTTGTACCTAGCAGGGTGTAGGAGTTTTACGGCTTTAGGGTGTTACCCAAAACGGTTTAGGGTGTTTTGGATTGAGGGTCTTACCCAACAGGGGTTCGTCTGTTGGAGTTTTAGGTCTTACGCAAAGGGTTTAGGGGTTTAGGGTTGTAGGATGGAGGGCTCCGGAGAGGGTTTCGGGTTCAGGGTGTACGAAGTACTATAAGCCTGAACACTAGGGCCTCTCCAGAACTCCAGGCCAACTTTGCTAAGCACTGGCACTCGAAGTCTAAACCCTACAGACTCCAAAAATCGGGCAGCCCCAACGCCGCCACCCTACCAAGACCCTCCCCTTAAGATACTGTACCCTAGATGGCCCCATTGCTCGAATTAAGCCGGGGGTCCAGGTATGCACCATAAACACTATGTCACTATGCAAGCCCCAGGCCCAGGCCCAGCCTGGCGCAAAGCTCCGCTGCTTGCCGCCACGCTTTCTCCACGCCGCAACTGGTAAGGCAAGAGTTCCTCAGGAGCTGCCGAGCGTGGGGTTTAAAGGCTTAGGGTTTGGGCTTGAGGGTTTAAGTGTTTAGGGTGCGCGCCTTAGGGATTCTGCTTTGGGACTTAAGATGACTTAGGGCTCAGGGCTTTCAGGCCTCAGGGTTTTAGTGTTTAAGTTGTTATGGAGCTGGTTTAATCCCTGTGTCCACCTAGGCAACTCATTAACCATTCCATAAAATTCTAGACAACAGCTAGGGACCCTTGCTGGTGTTGGTTCGTTTCGCAGAAGGGAACCCGCACCCCCAAGAACACAAAGATACCCTAAACCCTAAACCCTAAACCCTAAACCCTAAACCCTCTTCACGCTGCCATGGGGCCAGCACACAATGCCAGGATTTAGGCTCCAGAAGCCTGCGGGTGCGGAGACTGGAGAAGGGGCGGGGGCTTGCAAGTACCTGAAACTAACAGTCCTTCAACCCTAAACCCTAAACCCTATAAACCCTAAAGGTACTATAATCCCTCTCCAGGACTCTTAGTATAAGGGGGGGGGCATTTCAAGTTATAGGGTTTAAGAGCTTGGTGTTTGCCTGAACCCGCCCCACCCTCCCCCCCCAACTACCCTCCTCTTCTCCACATCTTGGGCCTCTTAACCTTGTGGAGGGTTTAGGGTTTAGGGTTTAGGGTTTAGGGTTTAGGGTTTAGGGTTTTGACCTCTGGGAAAACTCATACTCAGGGATATCAGGGCTCATTATATGGGCCTTGTGTAGTAGGGGGGCCTCCTGGGTAAAGGCAAGTTCGCAGGGCTTTTCAGGACACCTGACTGTTTGGGGGTGCAGAGCGGGGTCCGCAATAAAGTCAAATCGTCACGGGTGTCGCGCCTTCAAAATCAATTGCCGGGCATCGCTGTCCCTTCTAAACTTATGTAAACTCCTTCAAATTAACACCAACTAAACACATATAAAACCCCGCAAAACCGGTGGATCGTATAAACACGGCAAAAACCGGCTTCGACCGCTCTGGGGGGGGGGGGGGGAAGGGGGGCGGGGGCAGACTCTAAACAAGGTACAACATTACAGGGGTCTGAGCGCGACTTGCACGACTTCCCGTCTGGAAAAAGTTGCCGTGCTGTCCTGTCACTAACTAAGACTGAGTTCTGAATCAGCCTCAGCTATCGCACATTTCCCCGAATACCCTAGGCAAAACCTCCACAGGGTATAGGAATTAGGGTCCACGGTCAAGGATGTATGACAGCCAACCCTGCACCCTAATTAGAGTAGGTTTGGGAGGCCGTACAAACAATTCATAAGAAAATGCTCATGACTTTTTGTGTATAAGATTATGTCGGGCTTCATTACAAGGACTGGTTCAACAAGCATCAAACAACAAAAAAAAGCCAGTGCAAAGCCTAAAGCCTAGGTTTTAAGGACTAGGGCTCAGTGTCCAAAGGCAAAAAGCGAATGAGAAGAAACGGAGTTCAGCTATAGTTCTACTGGGTTGGCCTTTAAGCCCTTTGAAACATATTGATATATAGGCCCCCTTAATAAACCCAAATAACGAAAATATTAAATGTCCCCAAAGCCTATTTATACATAGGGCCCCTTAATAAACCCAAATAAATACAATACTAAATGTCCCAAAAGCCAACCTAGTCTAGCATAGGAACCGACTCCTTGTCGCAGCTTGGCACTTCTGTGATGTTTGCCAAGTAGGCAGCGCCTTGAACTCAACTCCATATCTTAGTTGCTGAGTTCATACATAAGCCCAAAAAAAAGTGTACACTTTCAGTTCTACAGGGGGGGGGGGGGTATAGTATCCCAACAAGTGCTAAGTGTGCTCACTCAGCTACTAAGATATCATATGATCAAATCTCTCAACTATGCGCTCGATACGGGCCCTGGTATGAAACGGCCATGGCTTGTTTAGGTACAACCCCGAAAGGAACTGTCTTGTTAAGGATCTGAGTAGATAGGCCTCGTCCGGCAGACAGGAAGCACAGAGCTCGACTCCACAGTGAGTCTGCCAGAAGTTGGTGTCATGTGTGCTTGTTTGGGGACGAGGTCTTCACCTGCCCTATCGACCTGGACCTCAAATGGCCCTGCAACTTAACAGACGATCGGCCGAACCGCGTTAGAGATTGGGGGTTAGACAACCCTAAACCCTAAACAGAGCATCGGCCGAGCCACGATTACAGGTGCATAACCTGTGGATCAACCCTGTGTAGGAGGGTTTTGGCTTCAGAGGGAGCCCCCTAGAAATCTACGTAGGCTTGCTTCCCGAACAGATCTGGAGCTTCATCCCTAAACCCTAAACCCTACACCCTAAACCCTAAACCCCAACCCCCCTCAATCGTTTAACCAAACCGGCTTCAGACTTTGGCCGGCCCCGACCGTGGTTCTAGCGAAGTGGGGAGAGGGTTTAGGGTTTAGGGTTTAGGATTTCGGGTTTAGGGTTTAGGGTTTAGGGTGGACACAGTATGTCTGACATGGGTTTGTCGTAGTGCTTCGGAACTGTCACCTCCTCCTTTCAGCGTACAGCAACCTGCCTAGCCAAGCTAGGCCTGCCAATGCTTTTTGCCACTGCTGCCGGGCTTCTCCAGAGGCTCGGTGCAAATTGCAGGTTCTTGCACCCTAAACCCTAAACCCTAAACCCTAAACCCTAAGCCCTAAGCCCTAAACCCTAAACTCTAAACCCTAAGCGAAAGAATTGCGGTTGTGTGGAGAGCTCCACCCATACTTCTTGATTCCGCCGTGCAGTGCAACCGAAGGTTCGCACCGTAGTCTACTACTTGCTTACAAAACCCCAAAAGAATAAGAAATTAATCATCTTTATATAACCCTAATAAGGAATAACATCTTTATTTTTTCGGGGTTCTTAAGCAATTAGTAGTAGTCAGGGTAGTGCAGCGACCCAAAAACTCCTTGCGATCCCTGCCCGCATGGCCCCCTCGAAGCACCAGCAAAAGACCCACGAAGGACATCTGCCGCTCACACCGAGCCTGAGTAACCCTAAACCCTCAACCCTCAACCCTCAACCCTAAACCCTAAACCTCAGGAAAGAGCCTCGCATCTCGGCGGCTTTGGCAATTGCGTTGACGCAGGTGCCCAGCGTGATCGCCGTGACCTCCAGATGCCTTGGGGGCTATCTTGTATAGGGTTTTGGGGTTTGGGGTTTAGGGTTTTGGAGTTTAGGGCTTAGGGTCCTGAGAACCTCAGTACAAAAAACTTTGAGATACCCTTGCTTAGTGCTAGTGAAGCCATAAAACCCTAAACCCTAAACCCCAAACCCTAATCCCTTTTCAATTTTCACCTTAATCAAGAAGAGTCTTTTGAGCTGCGGTGTGAATTCTTAGTTCCGGGCGCCTCTGAGATATGCTGAGCCCTAAGCCCTGCTTCTTTGTAGGCTGTTGCAAAGCTTCTGAAGGGATCCTTGGGCGCCCTTTTAGCCCCTCCCCACCAAAAAGTGGGGCGGGGCGGGCTCTTGAGGTAAGTCCCCAAAACCGCCGAATGGGGGAACCTAACCCTGAAACGGTTGGGGTCAGGCGAACTGGCAGCCTGTTCTGGAGCTCCGCCGCCAGCGCGGCAGCAGCAGCCCACGCGCCAGCGCGCGCGCAAAGGCCCATGGCCTCCCAATTTCCAGAGTTGGGGCCTGGTGATATAGGGGTGTCGTGCTTAGGGTTTAGAGAGCTTGGCAGGTACACAGTTTGCTTGATGATCTTGCGTGCCAGAACACCCTGACCCTCCAGCCGCCGAACACAACCTTACCCCATCTTTACCAAGCAACGAGCTGCTCTCTTCATTGTCGGGAACAATTATAAGCAACCCTAATCCATGTGCATATAAAAACCACACCTAGGCCAGGGGGTTCCAAGCTTGAGGGCGTACATGGATCCTTAGGGTACGAAGTGCCCTGCTACTTCTTCTTCAGAAGAAACCTCCGACTACCAGAAACCAAGCTCGAGAGGTCTTGCTATGTCTTTTCCAGAGGGGTAGGGTGGTTGTCTCTATTGCTAGGTTGCCCAGTAACCTAGGCTTAAAAAAGGGTACCCTTTTTTGCTTAAAGGGGTTTATAAGGGAACCTCAGGCCCCCAAAAAGGGAATAAGGGTACTACTGGGCATCCTAGTATTGTTGTTGTGAAGAGCAAGAACAGCTCCCGGCATTCTTTTGTCGTTGGTTTGAAAACTGCTCATCTCTTGTTGGTAAGCGAGTGCTCAGTCTGAGAAGAAGGGGCTTTCTCATCTGGTTTAGGGTTTAGGGTTCTAGGGTTTAGGGTTTTAGGGTTTTAGGGTTTTAGGGTTTTAGGGTTTTAGGGTTTTAGGGTTTTAGGGTTTTAGGGTTTTAGGGTTTTAGGGTTTTAGGGTTTTAGGGTTTTAGGGTTTTAGGGTTTTAGGGTTTTAGGGTTTTAGGGTTTGGGAGCAAGTGGGCGATCCATAAAGGGCAGCTACGGGGACATTCGCAGAAGCGCGGCATCGATCCATGTGCTACTGTTGCTGCTGCAGTGTTTCAGGGATCCTGGGCAGGGGTGAGCCGGAAGATCCCAGATTCCTGGCTTTGTTTGCATTTTTGGGGCCTGTTGAGGTTGTGGGCATGCAAAATCATGCAAAGCCCCACAACATTGGGACAAAACAGCATCTCGCAAGTCTGTGAGAGAAAAAACCTCGACAGGTCCCAGTGTTCTTAGGGTCTGGGACGCGAAAACCGCGCGAGGCCCCAAAAAGCCGACAAGGGAAGCATCCAGCCCGGCTTATTGTCGGGCTCAAGGGTCAGGGTTCACATGGGCATGTGGTGTAGGGTGATATTTTGCGGCTTTGCGTATAAGGCGAAACATCCCCACCTAAGCCCATTCATCCCTAACACACTGAAGGCCAAAGCAGAATCCCCAAAAATAGGTAGGGTTTAGGGTTTAGGGTTTAGGGTTTAGGGTTTAGGGTTTAGGGTTTAGGGTTTAGGGTTTAGGGTTTAGGGTTTAGGGTTTAGGGTTTAGGCAAAGTCAATCCAAGTCTGCACTCGAGGCACCCCATTCACCACGATGGTGTTCGGGCGCAGGAGGCTCGCCTGCGCTGTGCCATATTGCGGAAGACACCGTCATACCTAAACCCTTTCCGGTTTAGGGTTTAGGATTTAGGGTTTAGGGCAACCCTTTTAATAATGTGAAGAGTTTAGCAGCTACGCCGTATAGGCCCTAACATATGGTCAGTTCTCGAAATTCTGATCCTTTTTGGGGCACCCTAAATAAGAGGGGCCGCCTTGTCATAAGGAGCACAGAAGGGACCATATTTTAGAGAAGTGACCATCCAGTTCCCCCTTTATACAAACAGTCCTTAATAGGGACTATGGTAGGGGGGTACGATAATCCGTACTAAGGACTGTTAGTAGCAAGGGGAAAGCAGGGGGAACATCCCAACATATGTCTTTCAACCATCCCGAGATGAGTTGTAAGCAGGGCTCCTAGGCAATGGAGGGGGGGAGCAGGGAAATCCAACATTAATTTGAGGCTAGCACCGAGTAAGCCCTGAGCCTGAGCCCCCAAACTCCTTTAAGACCCCTCAGACCTCACATTTGGGGGCTTCTTGGGGGAGAACTTCATCACGACCCCCCTGCCAAGTTGTTCAGAAGTTTTTGAAGGCCGGAAGCGGCGAGTCTGTTCCTGCCCACTGAAGCACGCAGAGCTCTCGGTCTGAGCGTCGTGTGTGGCTGGCCCTACTATAATCCCCTTGTAAAGCCTAGACACAACACCTCGACTCATCAAATAAACCACTGCAAAGCCGGCACCCCGCTTAGGGCCTTAACGTTTAGGGTTTAGGGAACGAACCCGACCCCCTCCCCCCCCCCCCCCCCGCCCCCCCCCCCCCCAAAAAAAAAAAAAAAAAAAAAAATATATATATATATATATATATATAATAATAATAATAATAATAATAATAATAATAATAATAATAATAAGAATAATAATAATAATAATGACAATGATACAAAATAAAGAAATAGTGTTTATCTACGGCTCAGGGTTTAGGGTTAATACGGTTAGACGCAGCTCAATCCTTCCCGAGGCTGGTGTGGCAAAGAGGGGCAGCTTGCATCGTCTGGCGTTTACTGCCAGCGCGACGCCGAAAATCAAGAAAGATTATAGGTTCCGCGTAGCCCAGTAACCCTATTAGAATCAGGGCACCCTTCTGTTGGTTGGTTACTTTAGAAGGGAACCCAGAACCAACAAAAAGGGCAAAGGGTACCACTGGGGTAACACTGGGCTACCAAGGGTTTGCTGGGAATTGAGCGCCCCTGCAGCACCGGGGAGCTTCGCACCCCGATTCCTGCAGCACTGCCGCCCACCCAACCTCAAACTGATAGCAGACCCAAAGAAAGGTGAACAAGGGATTGCGGGCCCAGGAAAACCGGGACGGACGCCTACACCCCCCCCACTCTAAGGGTCCGCATTGCAAGCTGCATGTGCGCTTTGTGGATCATTCGCCTCTTAAGATGCTCGCGATGGGCCTCCACACTTTGCGAGGATTTTTGGAGAGGTCTCTAGGCACCAAGCCTGTGCCCACAAACTCCTAAACCCGTGAACCCAAAACCCCCTATAGGCCCACACCTGAACCCTAAACCCTAAACCCTAAACCCTAAACCCTAAACCCTAAACCCTAAACCCTTTTCGGTCTTGGGGCTTGCGGGATGTTAAAGGCTCCAAACCCCAAGCACCGGGTGTAGGGTTTCATAGGGGGCGGTACATTCTGGGGGCCCGAGCCCCACCTCCTATAAAGGTTTAGCTTCAAGATGTGGGCATGGTGAACTCGGTAATTCTTTACGCGGCGAACCCCAGAGCCCTAAACCCTGAAGCCCATAAGCCGTGAAAGCCCTGTGGCTGCTTCGACAGTGACCTGGGAGCATAAGGATAGCAAGGGTACACTTTCTCTTGGTTTGGAGCTTAGGAGATTTAGGAATGCTGGCTTACGGAAGTTTTATGGGTTTAGGGGTTCGGGTTTGGCTTTCGCAAATGGGATGAAGGGCGCTGTTTTCGTGGAAGTAGAAACCCCTTCTTAAGGCAACCTGACTTACAGCAATCTCCGTACGATGAACATCCATACGAAGCCTTCGCAGTTCTCAGTGTGTCGGCGTAGATTTGGACGCGAGCACGCGTGATCCAGGCCTTTCAAAGGGCCTAGCACAAAACTGAACAGCACCAGTGTCATTGTGAAGCTTCAATGCCGAAGGGCGTGTTTACCGGCCGCGGAGACTTACTTAGAGCCCCTTTTTAGGGTTTAGGGCCTTTGGACGATGTTTAAGCCTTCTGACCAGGGGCCACCGTGTCCCCAAACGTGCTCTTCCTTGTTGGGTGTGCTATAGCTCAATATAGGGGCCTTAATAATTTCAACAGGGTCTTGGGGGTTTACCATAGTGTAATGTAAAGGGGCCATAAGGGAATGATGTTAGGAACTACTCCGACCCCTACATTAGCTGGGTATCTAGGCCGAACAAAATCCAGGACTAGGTTCTTAGACTGACTGAGGGCGGAGAGCAGCATGACTCAATGAATCCGAATTTGCTGTTCAGGCTAGGCATACTGCAGTCTTGCCATAAGTATTCAGAAGAACAGAAACAAAAGAGAGAAAGCCTTTGTAGCTTTCTGTCTCAGATCTTGAGAAAGATGCGTTTCGAAGACCGAGCCGGCACGGAAACGCAGGGTATGGAAACTCCGGCAGCAGTCGAGGGTTTCCAGGGCTTCGGGTTCAACGACCACCCCCCCTTTTTCAAGACCCTACACTGTCGGTCTCCCCCCTAAAGAACAAGAACCGTCAAGGTTGAGTCCATGGCTTAGGGTTCTGCTTCCTTGTTGGGGTCAGATGAAAATTTATGATTGTTTATTCCTTATTGGGAAATTGAATAGGACAAACATGTAAAATCATAACCAAAACAAGGACCCAGTTTACCTAAGGGCTCCACCTGAGCACAAAGGATACTATCTTCAAAACGGAACTCCAAGGGAGCCACCCTAAACCCTGAACCCTGAGCCCTGAACCCTAAACCCTAAACCCTGAACCCTGAACCCTAAACCCTGAACATTCCCTGGCTTTTCGTGTTTGACCTTGGCGGTGGGGAAGAGAGCTATCTCAATGTTTCAGAGGTTCCCTTTCAACGCTTCCCGCATGTGGCTCCTTATCGTTGCCACCAACAAAGTCCAAACGCAGATTTGTCACAAGATCGCAATTGCGCACCTAAACCCTAAACCCTAAACCCTAAACCCTAAACCCTAAACCCTAAACCCTAAACCCTAAACCCTAAACCCTAACCTTAAACCCTAAACCCTAACACCCTAATACTAGGAACCTAGTTCAACCCGTAAACCAACCCCCAGGGCTTTCCTGCACGCTCCTATGTAGTTCCTATTGTGAAGCTCTATTGTAGGGGATTCTGGTATACTACGCAAAAGAGGTACGACACCGGAGCCTCTAGAGAACAAACTGGTCTGGAGCCGAACATAGAGGCCCGAATACTTTGAATAGGGTTTTGGGGGATCCTTGTGGTATATTTCTGAAGGGACCACAAGGGAATGCGATTAGTAAATATGGGTACCCTGTTTGGGGATCCCTTTAAGGGGGTTCTATTCTATTTGGGGCTATAGAAGGGGTACCTGGGAAATACCCCTATATTAAACCGTGAACACGCCGAAGCTCGAAAGCCTTTCCCGAAAGCCGCCGTGCTCCGTGCTTCAGATTCCGAGCTGCCACACCACGACTTCTGCGCTTTTTTGCGGTTTAGGGTTTAGGGTTTAGGGTTTAGGGTTTAGGGTTTAAGGTTTAGGGTTTAGGTAGTAGTTATTCCGACCCCTATAATTAGTACAAGTCCTGCACGTCCTTGGTATGGACTGAAGCGGGAGGATTCTTTCCGCGAATCTTAGAGGCAACTCTGTATTACAAGGCGGGTACCAACTATTTCTTGCTGCTGGTTGGCGGCTATTGGCTTTGTCAAGGAACAGAACACAACACTAAAATGGGCAATCCCTCGATTCTTAGTAGGCGGCGAAGGGAGGCCTAGTTGGGGTTTAGAGTTTCAGGCCAAGGGTTCAGTCAAATCGCAGGCGCGCGTGCAGCTACTGAAGCAGAGATTGCCTAAAAGACCAAACATCCTGTCCGCCCGAACCACACACATCCTTTCTAGCTTATAGAGTTCAGCACCCCACGAGCCTCTTGAACCCCGACCCTCAACATCCCTCAACCAAAAAAGGATGACAGTTAAGCAACCTATGACCTAAGTCGTCATGTCATACTTCTTATACTTGACCCCGCTCAAGGTCCTTGCACCTGGGAGACCGAGTTCTTTGTTCCAACCCATGGCCGGACCAAATCGGGTCTGAAGGCTCTCTAGGATAAAGATGCTTACATGAGCCATAAGACTAACACCAACAATAATAATACTAAGAATTAGTAGTATTGTCACATGATGTGTGAAGTTGAGGTCAGCGACAGCTTGAGCAACGTTGACGGGCGATGTCATAAGATGTAGGGAAACTGCCGGGAGGCCTCCCGACTGCACTGTACAGAACACCCAGATCAACGGCTGCTGACTGTGGATTGACATGTGGTCAGCATGTCATGCGGGGCTTGAGATTTGAGTTGCGGGCTCCTAGCCTTCATGAGTCGATCATACTATCTTGTACTTCTTAGGTTACTGAAAACTAAGCAATGACGTCGATCAACCCGCATATGTGCTCCTGAGAGGAACCTTGGCTGATCTTCGGCCCTTAGGCCGCTGCCACTTGTCACTTTTGATTCTGTGTGGTCGACTCACCCAATTATTGGGGCTTAGGGCTGAGTTAAGGACAGCTTCAGGTGACAAGAAGCCTCGTATGAAAGCCCCGTATAGAAAGTGTAAGGCCAGCATAGCCTTGCATAAGACCATGGCAAGGGGGCCTTCCCCTGCAACGGTCCAGGTCCATCTATGCATGAGTTGAGCGTTCTCCACTCAAGCTAAAGTGGACTTCAAAAGCAAGAAGTGCTAAATTACTACGTGACATCTGTCTCGAATAGCACAGCTGCCACTTGAACGAACAGCTACGCGCATGTGGTCGGCAGAAATTTGCCACGGAACCATCTCCGCCGCTGTGCTCCATGGAGCAAGCTAGCGTTGATGGATGTTGGGTTGGGGCTTTGCCATCTAGGCTTGGGCTTTGGGGTGCAGTCGGCTGCCTTGGATGTCGAACTTGCGAGATAAGAGGGCCCTATCTCTTGGGTAGATCACGTAGCAAATGTATAGGAAATTAAACGGGGCAAGATAGGAAGTTGAAGCTCCTGCACTAGGGAAAAGCCGTGGGTTCTACATATTCATCCGGAGTCAGTGTTGCACTAGCCGAACGAAATCACGCAAGGCCAAGATTTGGATGGAGCCCCGCACCTCAGCTGTTGAGTAAGCGTCTTGCAAGAGAACCCTAGAGCGTGCTCGACACTTTGCACAAAGCCCAATAACGTACATGACTTCATTGAGGATGAGGAACCCTCTAGAATTCTTCAGAAGTCCGCTCTGTAGTCTCTTTTTGTTAGGCCAATAAGCCTTTTCATAGTTTAAAGTACATGTTTCATTATTGAGTTCAAGGGGTCTGCATGTCAAAACCTCATAATCTTCATTGCTCATGCCCTCAACCTAATCGCTATAAACCCTAAACCCCAAACCCCAGCAACGTCCACAACACGACCTAAGTTGCATCAGGTTCCTGCTCTGGGCTACGGGTTCAGGGGTTGAAGAGGTCAAGGGTTTAGGATCTATAGGGGTTGGGGTGTGAAGAGCCTGTTGGGAAAGGAGCGTTTGAATCTAAACCTTAAAGCCTAAACCCATTGCCGGCGACCCCAAAACACATGCAGAGTTGCTATCTCCAGCACTTCCTGGTGGGAGCCAAATCTGTCCTGAGGAGAGCATGGGGTTCAAGTTTTGTGCCGGCACGCCACATTGACATTTACTCTCCGAGTTCTGGAGTCACCGTTGGACCAGTCTCGAAGTCGAAAGCCCCAAACACTGAAATTCGGGCACGCGGGGCCGCAAGCCCTAAACCCTAAACCCTAA
Source organism: Symbiodinium natans (assembly GCA_905221605.1). Classification (NCBI taxonomy): domain Eukaryota; class Dinophyceae; order Suessiales; family Symbiodiniaceae; genus Symbiodinium; species Symbiodinium natans. The sequence goes on from CAJNDS010000968.1 coordinate 307,648, forward strand.
ACCCTAAGAGGCATGAGCGGTTCCCAAATACCAATCCCCTTCCCAGAAACCATGCAAACCTCCCCTTTGGGTACCATTTTTTTTCGGGGCCTTCCATAGAGATATGATGATTTCTGAGAAATCACGGTGCCTTTTGGGGTCCTGATTACCAGGCGGCCCCTCTGGTTTTGGCTCGGGTTGGACCCACCAGGACCCCCCCCCCCCCCCCTAGGGTTTAGGGTTTAGGGTTTAGGGTTTAGGGTTTAGGGGCTCAAGCCCAAAACTCCGCTTGCCCTGGCGTGCTGTGCACATGGCACTGGATGGATGAGACCCGCCACAACATGTTAGCTTGGAAGAGAAGCATGCGTGATGAGGCAGACTCATCCTTTGTTTCACAGCGGCAATGATGGAGACACGCAAAAGCGGTTTGCTCTGAAAGTGACTTTCATGAAGAGACAAAGTGGGCAGGAGCAGAGCAATGGGCTGCTGAGCTCACTAGTGCTTTCGTGAAGGAAGAAGCTGATGCTAAGGCCTCGCTCGCCGAAGAGAAATAAGCGCAAAACGCCGAGTATCGCATGAACCCACTGGCGACGCCCTCGCGTGAAGACCTCCTGATGTTATAAAGACATCTGACCACTTAGTTCAGGCCTTGCACGTTTGGAACACTAAGGTCAACGCTATATCCCGTCTCCCCAAGACAGATCTTGTTATGACATTTGAACCGTCCCTGCAGCGGCTCGGAAGCCTCTTGCACCAATTGATCGTTGCGACGGGCGTAGATGTCTACCCGAAGGACTCTACCCCTGCCTCAGGCGCCATATGGAGTGCAAGGGGGTCAGGCCGGCCAACACTCAGTCTCTTTGAATTTCTGCAAAGATCCCATGATTAACGGGACTGTTCAAATCCAGCGTGACAAGGGGAATGTTGTTATCAAGGAAAGCGCTCCATGTTTGAAACTTTCGCTATCATTGCTCCCTGATGCGGAAGAGCGCCTGGTCTTGACTGATAGCATCATTCGCCGTAAAGTACCATGCAGGTATAAAGTGGAATATGGTGCGGCCTGCCCTGCTGAAGTTGGATTCCGATGTTTTCATCAAAGATGCGAGAAAGGAGCTGCTGGGCTTGGGTGCCTCGTATGATTCCCTAGGTTGTTTCTCTACAGTTGCCATCAGCTTGCTGCTGGTCAATGACGCGCCGTGGACATGGGTCTGCATCTGGTATCTGATTAAACTTCCTGGGGTCTGGCCTCTTGGACTCTTTGATGGCGAGATACAGACCGGTGAGTGCCGTGTTGCAGGCTTTGCAGGTGCAGGAATATTCGGACTCGCCATGTGTTGGGGGACTGCAGACAAAGCCGACGCAAACCGACTTCTGCACCAACTGTGACCGATCTTTTCCGTGAGCCCGACAACCACGCCGATTTCCTGCAACATATAGCCTTTGTGGGGTCGCAAGTTGAGACTCATCTGTTGGGCACCTGTATGGACAGAGCCCAGAGCAAGATGAGGTTCGGATAAATACTTGGCATATGGTTTTTTTTGAACGAGGCGGGCACGAGCGATGAAGTAAAACCGATCGCATATTGTCCCGACCTGCAAGGTTCCCCTTGAGGTACCGCGCAATATGTGTAGCAGAAATCATGTATTCTGCTGGGCATTCCATTTCCATTTTCATTGGTGGCTTCCGGTTCACCATTGAGGCTTTCTGCACAGAGACTTGGCCGGTCTTTTGTCGTAGTGAGTTCCGCCCTCTACGTGTGAATCTGCCTTCTGCCGAGCAGGTGCCTTCTTCTGTGTGCACATACTGCTTCTTATAGCTTAGTGCGTATACAGAAATATGAACAAATATGCGTGTATCTATATATATATATATACATATATGCTCGCCCCCCCCATGATCCACACATTTGGCCGCGGGAAGGGGGTTTTGGGAGGGGGGGACTCCAGACTCCAGATTTCCAGAAAAAATCTGGAGTACCCGGGCCCCGGACTCCAGACTCCAGATTTCCAGAAAAAATCTGGAGTACCCGGGCCCCGGACTCCAGACTCCAGATTTCCAGAAAAAACTGGAGTACCGGCACCCTGGACTCCAGATTCTGGAGTCCGTAATCTGGAGTCTGGGGCCGCGGGTACTCCAGATTTTTTCTGGAAATCTGGAGTCTGGGGCCCCGGATACTCCAGAATTTTTCTGGAAATCTGGAGTCTGGAGTCCGGGGCCCCGGTACTCCAGATTTTTCTGGAAATCTGGAGTCTGGAGTCCGGCACCCCGGGTACTCCAGATTTTTTCTGTAGCACAAACCCCAAACACTTAGCACGAAACCCTAAACACTTAAGCACTTAACCCAAAAACTAAACCTTAAACATTTCAAACTAAACCCTAAACATTAGACACTAAACCCTGAACACTAAACCCTAAACCCTAAACAGTAAACCCCAAAGCCGGAACCTCGAGCCCTACTAAATCTAAACCTGAAACCAAAACCCCTCGTGGTTTCAGATGGCTGCTTACTGTTTGGATATCAGAGTTTAGGGTTTTTTGGGGGTTTTAGCCGAGCCGCTTGACCCTAAACCCTAAACCCTAAACCCTAAACTTAACACTCAACCCTAAACACAAAACACTAAACCCTGAAACCTACACACTAAAACCTAAACACTAGATTTCCAGAAAAAATCTGGAGTACCGGGGCCCCGGACTCCAGACTCCAGATTTCCAGACAGACTCCAGATTTCCCTAAGGGCTTAGTGTTAAGTTTTTGGGTTAGTGTTTAGGGTTACTTGTTAAGGGTTTCGGGTTTGGTTTTTTAGGGTTAAGGGTTTTAAGGATTTTTACAAATGTAAATGATCTGGGGAAAGCACCGGGGCTTCCCCAGACCATTGACAACTCGAAAATCCTTCTGTTTAGGGTTTAGGTTTTAGTTTTCAGGGTTTAGTGTGTAGGGTTTAGTGTGTAATGTTTAGGGTTTAGTTTTTAGGGTGTAGTGCTTAAGTGTTTTGGGTTTAATGTTTAGAAAGGGATTGGTGCTTAAGTGTTTAGGGTTTCGTGTTCAGTGTTTGGGGTTCGTGCTAAGGGCTTCGTGTTAAGCTTTTAGGCTTAGTGTTAAGGGTCTAGTGCTGAGTGTTTAAGGTTCAGTGCTAAGGGTTTCGGTTTCTTTTTGGGTTACGGGTTTTAAGTGTTTTTACTAGTGTTCAGGGTTTAGTGGGTGTAGTGTTTAAGTATTTAGGGTTTAGTGTTTAGGGTCTAGTGCTTAAGTGCTTAGGGTTTCCTGTTAAGTGTTGGGGTTTGTGCTAAGGGCTTAGTGTTAAGTTTTTCGGGTTCGTGTTTAGGGTTTCGTGTCAAGTGTTTGGGGTTTGTGCTACGGGCTTAGTGTTAAGTTTTTAGGGTTAAGGGTTTGAGGGTTTCTGCAAATTTACATGATCTGGGGAAGGCACTGGGGCTTCCCCAGACCATCTAAACCTTTAAAATCCTTAAAATCTGATAAAAATCTTTAAGCTTCTGTTTAAACATTCTCAGGATTGTGAAGGTTTTAAGACTTTTAAGCCTATTAAAGACCTTAAATTGCTTGCGTATTTAAGTGGCTGCCCTTTGTGGATTTTAGCGATTTTTTAAGTTGCCAATGGTCTGGAGAAGCCCCGGTGCCTTCCCCAGACGATATAGATTTTTACAAATCCGCAAAACCCTGAAATTCTTGCAGTTGTAAATGGCTGTCCCCTTGAAGTTTAAAGTTTTTAGGATGTTCGCTTCAAAAATCCGTAACTTCCGAAAAATGTAAAAGGCTGCCCGTTTTTAATTTTAAGGAATTTTAGACTTTTAAGGGATAAACGTTTCGAGGTTTTTAAGGGCTTTAAAGCCTTTTAAGATCTTTTAAATCTTGAAAATTTTGAAAGGCTTTAAGTACCTTAAAACCCTTCAAATTTGAAAAGGGCTGCCCCTTCAAAGGATTTTTAAAATTGCAAATGGTCTGGGGGAGCCCCGGTGCCTTCCACAGATCATCTAAATTTTGCGAACCCCTAACCTTAAACTTCGAATTGCTACCCTTCTAAAATTTTATGGGGCCGCAAGACACAAGTTTCAGAAGCAAAATGCACATAAAAACACTAGTGTTTTTATAGAGGATAATATACTAGAGCTTTTTGTATTCCAGTGCAGTTTTTGCTGCATTTTTCCGAGGAAAAAGCAGAAAATCAGACAAAGACGAAGACAAGAAAACCATAGGTGTGGATCATGGGGGGGGGTTGGCTGACCATATATATATATATATATATACATGTATCTTTATTTGTTTCGTATTTATGTATTTCTTTATACATACGAACTGTTTTGAGTTGAGGAGGGGGGGGGTACTAGTGGTGAAATTTATACCCATACAGACCCAAGATGAGAACATTGACATGAAGTCAGCCTGTTCTTGCTATGAAACATCTGCGGTGGCTCGGCACACCCGAGATACTAAACATTGAGCCCTGGTTCCTTGTGGTTTTCCTAGAGAGTCCCTTTGCCCCTTTCGCACCGTTCTTCCCTTAAGATAGGAAATCAGGGACGGTGGTCCTCATTGGCTGCGATGTCCGCAGCGGTCCGCCCAAAAGAGGTCTTCCTGTGATATCCCTCTGGGGCTTAGACCCTAAACCCTAAACCCTAAACCCTAAACCCTGAACCCTAAACCCTAAACTCTTAAAATTTAGGGATTAATTCAGGTTTAGGGCTTAGCGCTTAGGGCTACACTCAGGGCTGCAGGGTCTTGCGCCCAATCTAAGCCCTCGACAGAACGAGCACTACAGGTTCCGGGGCTTGGGGGTATGAAACTTCATGGCCACCATGAGATCTCTTCTCATTTGCTGAGCTGGGTTCTTCGGTTTTTTGCCTTGGTTCCGAGGCTATATGCCCCAATCCCGAAGACGCAAAGCTTGAAACCGCAAGGTATCTCCTGAGGCGCTTCTCCCTAAAGCGGAAGTCAAGGAGCCCTTAACCCTAAACCCTAAACCCTAAACCCTGCAGCTTGACATCATTGGGCTCTCAACATTTTGAATTCCTAACCCCTTTGCACCCCAAAACCGCAAACCCCTAGACCAGAAACTTTGAAGCCTGGCCCAGAGGGTCCATTCGTCCTACTACTATGGAATTAGGTACCCCAAAGCCCTATTTAGAAGGGTTTTTGGGTACCTGATGTCATAATGGTACTACCAATGGACCCTCTGGGCTGGGATCCTAGACCCTATAAACCCTGAAAACCCTATAAACCCTAAAACTACTAATTTCTTAAGGACCCCGAAAAAATAGAAAATATTCTTGCGTATTAGGGGCAATATAGGGATTATTATTCTTTTGGGAAGTAGTAGTAAACCGCAAGCTCTAGACAGACGCAGGCTACGGGAGCTTCTTCTCCAGACGCCCTGCCGTCAATCTCAAGTTTCAACCCCTGCTCACAAGTTGCGCCGTGCACATTTACCTCCACCCGGGTTTAGGGTTGAGGGTTTGCGGCTTAGGGCTGTGAGCTTCGGCCCTAAAATGTCAACATGAACCCTCTAAACCCTAAAAGCCCCTTAAACCCTGTAAACCGTTCCCCCTTATGCTAACAGGATTCTAGTACCCCCTATTCTAATCCCTACTAAGGACTGTTAGTCGAAGGGGGAACATCCCAACCTATAAACCCCAAAGAACGAGCCGCTGGTTCAAGTCTGCCCCGGCTTTCAGCAGTAAGCGGACCATTCTCGCCTAGAGGTGCTCTGTCGGAGGACGAGTCCAGAGGGTTAAAGGCTGAGTGGGGTTTACGGTTGAGGGTTGAGGTTTGAGGGTTTAGGGCTTACGGAGGAAGGTAAGCTCTACACCCCAGCATCTCCACGACATATATGGGGGCCGAGTTGAGTAGAATGGGTATGTTGTTAGGCTTGACAGATTCCATGAACCATCCTGAGCTTTGAAGGGACCTTGGGTTACTGGGTGTAACCAACCTCCAGAAGCCCCCTAGGGTTCGGGGCTTAGGGGGTTCCTTCAACCGGTGTAGCTTAACCCCTAAACCCTAAACCTTAAACCTCCTTACCCCCAAGGCCGCATGGGGTTTAAGTGCTTGACCAAGTCGAGCGGAAGCTTGGGCTTCGGATTTGGGCTGACGGTGTTTAGAGAGGCTTCAGCTCAGGGTTTAGGGTTTAGGGTTTAGGGTTTAGGGTTTAGGGTTCAAGAGCTCCTGGTCGAGCAGTTTCTCGTTTAGGCTCTGTGTTTAGAACATCGAAAAATACCCACCCACCCGAAGTTCCCATAACATTAAGAAATAAAAAGTTTCTTCTTTTTATTAGGATGGTTCAATAACAAAATGAATGACTTCCACTTAACAAACGAGGAGGTGGAGATACTAAACCACGCGAGGCTTTGAGGTCTTGAAATCCTAAACTGAGGCTCAAACCTTGAATTTTTTTTAAATGAAAAAACCCTGAAAAAAAGAAGGAGAAAAAAAAGCCTGGGGTCCCCCCCATTTGGGGTGTTTTTGGAAGCAAATTTTCCTTCATGGGGGGGTCGGAGTTCGAGGCAAGGGGGGGTCTCCGAAGATTGTTTTGCCTTTAAAATCGAAAAATGACCCCCCCCTCCCCTGACCAAAATCATTGTGAAAAAGGTCGCGGAAAAGTCTTGAAAAACTTGAAAAACACAAAAACCCAGAAAACGAGAGGCCACTAGATTTCAGTACTGAAAATTCGCATTTTCATTGCGGGTCTAGGCCAAGCCTGAGGTCCCTTTTGGGGTGTTTTTTGAGGCAAACTTTCCCTCTCAAGGGGGGGTCGGAGTTTGAGGCCAAAGACTATTTTGCCTTTAAAATCCAAAAATACGACCCCCCCTTGACCGAAATTAGGCTGTGAAAAGGTCGCGGGGGCGGCTCAGAAAAACCCTGAAAAAACCCGAAGAAACATGGAAAAACCTTTAAAAACATTGAAAAACCTTGAAAAACCCTGAAAAACTTGAAAAAACACGGCGTTGAGGCCTTGAAACCCTAAACACAGGCCTTGAGGCCTTGAAACCCTAAACGCTGGGCCCTGAGGCCTTGAAACCCTAAACGCTTGGCCCTGAAACCCTAAACACAGGCCCTGAGGCCCTCAAACCCTTAACACAGGCCCTGAGGCCCTGAAACCCTAAACACAGGCCCTGAGGCCTTGAAACCCTAAACGCTGGGCCCTGAGGCCTTGAAACCCTAAACACAGGTCCTGAGGCCTTGAAACCCTAAACGCTGGGCCCTGAAACCCTAAACACAGGCCCTGAGGCCCTGAAACCCTAAACACAGGCCCTGAGGCCCTGAGGCCTTGAAACCCTAAACGCTGGGCCCTGAAACCCTAAACAAACAGGGCCTCAGGGCCTGTGTTTAGGGTTTCAGGGCCCAGCCTTTTAGGGTTTCAAGGTATCAGGCCTCAAAGCCTGTGTTTAGGGTTTCAGGGCCTCAGGGCCTGTGTTTAGGGTTTCAGGGCCCAGCGTTTAGGGTTTCAAGGCCTCAAAGCCTGTGTTTAGGGTTTCAGGGCCTCAGGGCCTGAGGCCTTGAAACCCTGAACGCTGGGCTGAAACCCTAAACACAGGCCCTGAGGCCCTGAAACCCTAAACACAGGCTTTGAGGCCTTGAAACCCTAAACGCTGGGCCCTGAAACCCTAAACACAGGCCCTGAGGCCCTGAAACCCTAAACACAGGCCCTGAGGCCTTGAAACCCTAAACGCTGGGCCCTGAAACCCTAAACACAGGCCCTGAGGCCCTGAAACCCTAAACACAGGCCCTGAGGCCTTGAAACCCTAAACGCTGGGCCCTGAAACCCTTAAACACAGGCCCTGAGGCCCTGAACCCTAAACACAGGCCCTGGGCCTTGAAACCCTAAACGCTGGGCCCTGAACCCTACCCAGGCCTGAAACCTGAAACCCGAAAACCTGGCACTGAAACCCTAAACACAGGCCCTGAGGCCCTGAAACCCTAACACACAGGCCCTGAAACCTTGAAACCCTAAACGCTGGGCCCTGAAACCCTAAACACAGGCCCTGAGGCCCTGAAACCCTAAACACAGGCCCTGAGGCCTTGAAACCCTAAACGCTGGGCCCTGAAACCCTAAACACAGGCCCTGAGGCCCTGAAACCCTAAACACACCCCCATGTTCAGGCGATTTCGGCCAATCTGACCCCAATGTTCGGGCGATTTCGGCCGGGCCGAAAAGTCACGAACATTGGGGCCCCCAATGTTCGGGCGATTTCGGCCAGGCCGAAAAGCCACGAACACTGGGGCCCCCAATTTTCGGGCGATTCCGGCCAATCTGACCCCCAATGTTCCTGGCTTTTCGGCCTGGCCGAAATCGCCCCAACATTGGGGGGGGTTTGGCCGGAATCGCCCGAACATTGGGGGGGGTTTGGCCGAAATCGCCCGAACATTGGGGGGGTTTTGGCCGAAATCGCCCGAACACTGGGGGCCCCAATGTTCGTGGCTTTTCGGCCTGGCCGAAATCGCCCCAACATTGGGGGGGTTTGGCCGGAATCGCCCGAACATTGGGGGGGGTTTGGCCGAAATCGCCCGAACATTGGGGGGGTTTTGGCCGAAATCGCCCGAACACTGGGGGCCCCAATGTTCGTGGCTTTTCGGCCTGGCCGAAATCGCCCCAACATTGGGGGGGGTTTGGCCGGAATCGCCCGAACATTGGGGGGGGGTTTGGCCGAAATCGCCCGAACATTGGGGGGCAGTTTGGCCGAAATCGGCCGAAGGTTTAAATATATATAAGAAAGAGAGGGTTTAGGGTTTAGGGTTTAGGGTTTAGGGTTTAGGGTTTAGGGTTTAGGGTTTAGGGTTTAGGGTTTAGGGTTTAGGGTTTAGGGTTTAGGGTTTAGGGTTTAGGGTTTAGGGTTTAGGGTTTAGGGTTTAGGCTTTAGGGTTTAGGGTTTAGGGTTTAGGGTTTAGGGTTTAGGGTTTAGGGTTTATGGGTTTAGGGTTTAGGGTTTAGGGTTTAGGGTTTAGGGTTTAGGGTTTAGGGTTTAGGGTTTAGGGTTTAGGGTTTAGGGTTTAGGGTTTAGGGTTTAGGGTTTAGGGTTTAGGGTTTAGGGTTTAGGGTTTAGGGTTTAGGGTTCGCCAGTGAAGTTGGCGCCTAGAGCATTATTAGGAAAGTGTCTTTTGATAACGCGATGAAAACGACACTAGGGTGTATCCATTCTTTATGGGTGTGCAGATGTCATGCGGGGCTGTCCTGCATCAAAAAAAAAAAGAAAAAAAAACAAAAAACACACACACACACACACACACACACACACACACACACACACACACATCCCCCACTCCCCCACTCCCCCACTCCCCCACTCCCCCACTCCCCCACTCCCCCACTCCCCCACTCCCCCACTCCCCCACTCCCCCACTCCCCCACTCCCCCGCTCCCCCGCTCCCCCGCTCCCCCACTCCCCCACTCCCCCACTCCCCCACTCCCCACTCTCCCCC